>CAUYRH010056253.1:0-53921 GCA_963574655.1 Perodicticus potto
GAGTGAGACTCTGTCTAAAACAAACAAACAAAAAAATAGTAGAGGTGGTGCCTGTGGCTCAAGGAGTAGGGCGCCAGCCCCACATCCCAGAGGTGGTGGGTTCAAACCCAACCCTGGCCAAAAAACTGAAAAAAAAACAAACAAAAAAAAAAAACAGCTGGGCGTTGTGGTGGGTGCCTATAGTCCCAGCTACTTGGGAGGCTGAGGCAAGAGAATCACTTACTTCCTTTGAGGTTGTTGTGAGCTGTGACGCCACAGCACTCTACCGAGGGTGACATAGTAAGACTCTGTCTCAAAAAACAAACAAACAAAACAATAGAAGCCCCTAGAGCAGTGGTTCTCAATCTTCCTAATGCCGCAACCCTTTAATACAGTTCCTCATGTTGTGGTGACCCCCAACCATAAAATTATTTTCGTTGCTACTTCATAACTGTAATTTTGCTACTGTTATGAATCATAATGTAAATATCTGATATGCAGGATGTATTTAGGTGACCCCGTGAAAGGGTCATTTGACCCCCAAAGGGGCCATGACCCACAGGTTGAGAACTGCCCTAGAACCTTCCACTGGAACTGAACCTTGGCTACCCTGTGTGGAATTTGATTTTTCCATACACTATTGGACAGTCCTCTTTTTCAGCCATCTCCTGCCTCTTCTCCACTCTCCAACCCCATGGTCTCTGGGAGGCCTGAGTGCCCCTGTGGTCCTGCCAGGATAACTTACAACCTTCCCAGTTGCTTCCTTTTCTGGGCTCACTGTCTTTCCAGCTTCGTCAGTGACCACGCCTCTCTTCATTTCCCAGCTCTTATGTATTTTCAGGTGGCTTTCTTCCTGCTCTCTTCATCATTGAGGAATATGCTTTTTTGTTGTTGTTGTTGCAATTTGGCTGGGGTCAGATTCGAACCCGCCACCCTCAGTATATGGGGCTGGCGCCCTACTCACTGAGCCACAGAAACGCCCTAGGGAATATGCTTTTCTTCACTGTTTTACTTCTACTTTCTTTTATTTTATTTATTTATTTTTGAGGCAGAGTCTTACTTTGTTGCCCTCGGTAGAGTGCTGTGGCGTCACAGCTCACAGCCACCTCAAACTCTTGGGCTCAAGCGATTCTCTTGCTTCAGCCTCCTGAGTAGCTGGGACTACGCCCAGCTATTTTTAGAGGCGGGGTCTTGGCTCCAGCTCAGGCTGGTCTCGATCTTGTGAGCTCAGGCAGTCCAGCCACCTCTGCCTCCCAGAGTGCTGGGATTACAGGTGTGAGCCGCCGTGCCCAGCTTTATTTCTGTTTTAGTGGGATCGGGAAGGACAAAAGCATGAAGCCCATAGTCTGTCTTTGACTGGAAATTTTCAATTCCCTCTTAATGTGTCTGTTTTACCTTTTACAGAATGAGGATCATTCTCCTGACATAGGAAAATGAAACAAATTAAGAGTTCAGAATCATAATAAAAATCGCTCTTTCTGGGAAATGAAGGCTCCTGAAATCTGAGGGGCTCTTCCCTCCCTGTTGGGCTGCTTTTGTTTTTTCACCTGGATTCCTCATTTCAGACAAGTTACTCCTGTCAGAGACCTTGGCACCCTCACTCCCAAATGTAATTCGTGTCTCTATCCTGTGAATTCTCAATCCAGCACATTCCTTGGATTCACAGCTCCAGCCCCATAACTGCCTTTGTCCAGTGGTTCTGGTCCACCATTTAGTTCTAGACAGTTTCTTTTCCACTATTGCAGCAGCCTCCTAACTGGTCCCTGCCTACCCTCCCCTAACCTGGCTTCCACAGGCTCTAAATTCAGACTTGATTATCGAATTTACATCAAAGGAGAAACATTTTAATTCAATGTGTATCACCTCTGTGGAGAGCTATCTGGCAACAACCATCAAAATTACAACTGCACCTGCTCTTGGACTTGGAATTCCATTTCTAGGACATCATCCTGCATACAGACTTGTACGTGGACAAAATGACATAGGTATCAAGTTATTTATCACAGCATTGTTTATAAAAGCAAAAGATCGTAGACAACCCAAATGACTATTAGAGAGACTTGCTAAATAAGTTACAATACACTCATATAATGGAATATTCTGTAGTCACAAAAAAATGAAAAAACTTTTGATTACTGATAAGAAGCAATACCTAAAAATTAAGTAAAAACAGAAGAATGAAGAATGTGACAAGCACATGTAACATTTATGTAAAAAAGGAGAAGAATAAGATGTTTATTTTCTTGTCTACACATAAAAATCCCTAGAAGGAATTTCACACGCTGAAACCTGGCAAACTGTCTTTGAAGTCAGTTTGATGACAACATTTCAAACTGTATATAAAACCAGCACATTGTACCCCATAATTGCATTAATGTACACAGTGATGATTTAATAAAAAAAAAAATTCCTAGAAGATTCCAATAATGTCCACTGAGTCCAAATAGGGGTATAAGTGTGGGAGGATGAGGTGAAAGAGACATGTTCACTATACCCTCTTGAATCTTTTGGATTTATAGAGGAATGAATTTGTGGTCTATTTTAAGTAAATAAAATTTGAATTTATTCAAAAATTAAAATATTAAATTCACATATTAAAATATTAAATTCAGGGTGGTGCCTGTGTCTCAGTGAGTAGGGCGCCAGCCCCATATGCCAGAGGTGGCGGGTTCGAACCCAGCCCTGGCCAAAAACTGCAAAAAAAAAAAAAAAAAATTAAATTCAAATATTAAAATTTGAAACTCCCCCTTTATATTATCCCAATTTAGTTTCTTTTTTTTTTTTAATTTTTTTGTAGAGACAGAGTCTCACTTTATTGTCCTTGGTAGAATGCCGTGGCATCACACAGCTCACAGCAACCTCCAACTCCTGGGCTTAGGTGATTCTCTTGCCTCAGCCTCTCGAGTAGCTGGGACTACAGGCACCCGCCACAACGCCTTTTCTTTTTGTTTGTTTTGCAGTTCAGCTAAGGCCGGGTTTGAACCCGCCACCTTCGGTATATGGGGCCAGTGCCCTACTCCTTGAGCCACAAGCACCACCCAAAACGTATCTGGGTTTTTTTTTTTTTTTTTTTTTGCAGTTTTTGGTCGGAGCTGGGTTTGAACCTGCCACCTTCAGCATATAGGGCTGGCGCCCTACTCCTTTGAGCCACAGGCACCGCCCACAATTTAGTTTTTTTAAAGTATGCATATTATACGGTTCGCCAGAGGCCGGGTTTGAACCTGCCACCTTCCGTATACGGGGCCGGAGCCCTACTCGATAAGCCACAGGCGCCGCCCAGAATGCATATTATACTAAATTATAAAACAATTTGTATGTTAACCTATATATATTGTTTTACATATATTCTTATGTAACACAATCTTTTAATATGAAATATGTAATTTACTCTACTAACATGTTTATATATTATATCTACAATACATACACTTTTTTTTGTTTTGCAGTTTTTGGCCGGGGCCAGGTTTGAACCCGCCACCTCCAGTATATGGGGCCAGCGCCCTACTCCTTTGACCCAAAGGCACCGCCTCATATACTCTTTTTAAAGTTCTTTTTATAAAGGATTCTGAAAAGAAAGCATAAAAATGTTAATTGACAGTGGTTATTTATGGGAAGTTGGCATACGACTGATTTTATTTTAATTGTATTTATTTTTTGAGACAGTCTCACTATGTTGCCCTCGGTGGAGTGCCATGGCGTCACAGCTCACAGGGACCTCAAACTCTTGGACTTAAGCGATTCTCTTGCCTCAGCCTCCGGAGTAGCTGGGACTACAGGCACCCGCCACAAGGCCCAGCTATTTTTTGTTGCAGTTGTCATTGTTGTGACATGCAATACACCCAGACCCGGGCTGGGTTTGAACCCATCAGCCTGGGTGTATGTGGCCGGTGCCATAACCGCTGTGCTACAGGCGCAGAGCCCGATCCCGTACGAGTGATTTTAATTTTCTTCCTTATCCTATTTCTGTTTCTCCCCCCGCCCCATTTTTTTCATGACAAACGTATGTTGTTTCCAATAGTCTGTAAAAAAAAAAATATATAGTGTCTGCTGAGTCGGTAACTAATGCCTGGACCGAGGGCAGCGGTGGCTGGGACACGTGCACACCGGCCTGGTCGGGCAGAGCGTAGAGGCCGGGCCAGCAGGTGGCGGTGGCCGTCGCGCTGCTGGGGAGCCAGAAGTCGAGCCTCGTGCGCAGGCGCTGACCCAGCTCGGCAGCCAGCGGACCGCGGTCGGGCAATAAGGTCCCTCTGCGCGGGCCGACTGCAGTGCTCTCGATGCGAGCTGGGACCTTGCGGAGCAGAGAGAAGGCTGGGCCCGCCCCGGGGCCCTGGGCTGGGTAGGAGCCCAACTGGCCTGATCGCCTGCACGGGTGGGTGCGCCAGGGGGGACGATGGACTCCTTCCAAAAAGATAGCTTCGCGCTGTCCTTTTCCTCAGCTTCTGATGCAGATTTTTTTTTTTTTAAAGACAGAGTCTCAAGCTGTTGCCCTAGGTAGAGTGTGGTGGAATCATAGCTCACAGCAACCTCTACCTCGTGGGCTCAAGCGATCCTCTTTGCCTCGGATTTTCTATTTTAAGTAGAGACGGGGTCTTGCTTTTGCTCAGGCTGGTTTCAAACTCATGAGCTCAAGCAATTCAGCCACCTCGGCCTCCCAGAGTGCTAGGATAACAGGCGTGAGCCACCGTGCCCGGCCTCTGATGCAGAATCTGATGCTGTGTTTGGATATTTGGAAGACATCATCATGGATGATGAGTTCCAATTGTTACAGAGAAATTTCATGGACAAGTACTACCAGGAATTTGAAGACAAAGAAGAGAATAAGAAAAGAGGAATTTGAAGACAAAGAAGAGGTGTCACCTATACACCTATTTTTAATGTACATTTCTTTGATGGAAGAATGCTTTGAAAAACAGCTGCTAGAGTGGATTCCTAGATTTAACATGGCAGCTTTCACAACAACATTACAGCACCATAAGGATGAAGTGGTTGGTGACATGTTCAACATGCTGCTCACATTTACGGATTTTCTGGCTTTAAAGAAATGTTTCTGGACTACAGAGCAGAAAAAGAAGGCCGGGGATGGACTTAAGCGGTGGTTTTGTAGCCCCTTCACAATGCAAGTCATCTTCTATGCCAACTTCCCAGAATAATCTATGGCACCTCGATCCTATGTCCAGCCAATGAATTGGATCATTCTTTATGTCACCAGCCCAAGGGACCAATAGGCTCAGCTAATGATAACAGAATACATCTTGGAAAGACTGACTCTGTCCTGCATTCTTGTTAAGTATTGATGGGTCAAAAACAAAATATCTAACCCTCCAGGACCTGGCATGTCAGGCATTCCGCCCAGGGTACCACATCCCCAGCATACGTGTTGGTGCAGCAACAGTATGGCATAACCCACCATCAAGGGCCTATTTGTCCCAGCAAGCTTTGCATGAATGTTTTGTGCCCTCTCAACTCTTTTTCACATGGGTCAGAGTTTCGGTCCATCAGCTTCACTGGGATTTTTGAGTATTTATTTAGGATGTTACTCAAGCTAGTTGCCCATCTGGAGTTTTCTGAATCTCCTATGATTACAGCTTGTCCTGGCTATAGGAATCCGCAGAAAGAGATGTCCCTTACCTAAAAGCTACCTGTGAAAATTGAAGAAATGTTTCTGGACTACCTCTTAGTCTTAGACTAACTCCCTAGTCTTAACATTTGCAGTCCTAGTCTCACTATGTCTTCTACTGGTCCTAATGTAGTCCCACAGTTTCTGGAAGTCTCTTTTCAGCATTATTTTTGAAAAAAATATTTTTATGGATGAAATACTCAGGCTTTCCTAGTGGACATGATCTGGAAACTTCCATGATTACCCACTTAAACATCAAAGTATTTAGCGGCGCCTGTAGCTCAGTGGGTAGGGTGCCAGTCTCATGCATCGAGATTAGCGGGTTCAAACCCCGCCCGAGCCAGCTAAAACAACAATGACAACTGCAACAGCAGCAACAACAACAAAACAAAATAGCCGGGCATCGTGGTCACTACTGTAGTCCCAGCTACGTGGGAGGCTGAGGACTCTAAGAGAATTGCTTGAGCCCAAGAGTTTGAGGTTGCTGTGAACTGTGACACCATGGCACTCTACCCAGGGTGACAGCTTGAGTGAGACTCTGTCTCAAAACAACAACAACAACAACAAAATTCAAAGGATTATATGCTGTGTGCTTAGTTGTTTGTGCTGTGTAGACAAAAATACTTTCTATGTTGGCATTCATTCTTATTTTACTGGGCACAGATGATTGTATGCTATGTGCTAGAAATTGACTAAAAGGTATCCTGTTTTTATAGCATGTTAAACATGTTTGTGCATGTTTGCTGAAAATCCTTTCTGTATAAACCAGTTTGTTAGGTTTTCTGTTGGGTAGGTAGAAACTCAAATCTCTTTCTGTCAAAATCTCTCTTACCAAGATGGTATTCTGTTGGTCTCATTCAGCATGGCTAGGGGGTAGTAAATAGTTTTGCTAGTCATCTGTCTGCTTTGGTTTAATACAATGCTTGGTAGAATATTACTTATTCTTTCTAGAGATGTCTCTAGAAAGAAGAGAAAACATAGTAATTCAATTCCAGTAAATACCCCCCACCCTTTTTTTTAAATAAATATAAGTGTCTGTGCTGACTTTTCACTGGGTATTCTGGTTTTAAAGGATCAGCTATGTGGGAGGCTGAGGCAAGAGAGTCGTTTAAGCCCAGTCCTGAAGGTTGCTGTGAGCTGTGACGCCTCGGCAGTCTACCAAGGGTAACAGAGTGAGACTCTGTCTCAAAAACAAAAAAGGTTAGTCTTGGCACCTGTAGCTCAAGCGGCTAAGGCACCAACCACATACACCAGAGCTGGGGCTTTGAATCCAGCCTGGGCCCGCCAAACAATGACAACTACAACCAAAAAATAGCTGGGCGTTGTGGCACACACCTGTAGTCCCAGCTACTTGGGAGGTGGAGACAAGAGATTCACTTAAGCCCAAGAGTTTGAGGTTGCTATGAGCTGTGATGCCACAGCACTCTACCCAGGGCAACAGTTTGAGATTCTTTCTCAAAAAAAAAAAAAAAAAAAAAAGATCAGCTATGTGAATAAGCTATGTGTTTTTCTGTACTGACATGTTACTTATTAAATGCTTTTGTACCAGGAATAAACAACAACAAAAAGCAATGTCTGCCCCCCTCCACTGCATCGTCCACGGGATCAACCTTAGCGTCTTCATGATGCATTTCCATTCTCCCCCACACTGCAGGACCGGTGGTTTCTGAACATTCCCTCTTGGTTGTTCTCTGTTGTCTCAAGGAAATGTGACCCAGCCTTCACCATCCAGCTCAAGTATCACCCCCTTCCAGACAGAATCAATGGCTCCTTCCTTTGTGCCCAGGTGAGCAGCTGTTTCCCTCTGGCCTGGATTCCTGATATGTGTGGACTTTGTCTTCTGAGTTCCCTGATGCTCTGATCATCCAAGCCCTAGCTCACAATGAGGCCCAGCAAGAGTGGGCTGAATGGCCATGCCTTTGCTTCCTTCCCCTTCTATGAGATGACTGAATTAAGAAAGTCACAGTTGGCCACGGTCCTCACTTTGCCTCGGTGTCTTCTTTCTCTGTTGTAGTTTCCGAGGTGTGCCTTTGGCATTCTGCCTGACACGGGTGCAGTCCTTGTTCCTGGCTGGTGGGGCCCTCTTAGTAACATTGTTCAGACAGAGCTGCATCTTGCAAACCAAGGATGGGTAAGGACATGCCCCTAGCAGTCTAATAGGAGGGGAAGGGGCTTTTGGGGTTTGCCCAGAGGAAAGGGGAGGGGGTCCTTTTCTAACACCCAATCAGTCGCTTAGAAAACATGGGACTGGGACACCAGGTATCCTCCTGAGTCTTGCCCGCCCCTATCTAAAGGGAAATTGGGCAGGAGGAGAGGAGAGGAGCAGGAGGAGTGACTGAAGCAGGGCTCCATCCCAATCTGATCCTTGGCTAGAGGATTGGAGACTGTTGCTTGCCTTTTAGCAGATTCATGTGGAAGAACAGAGTTGGCAGAGAATCCTATTCCTTCCCAATTTCCCGGCATGCAAAGATCCAGTGATTCACAGGCTGCCTCCACCTTTGTCTAACACCCAAGCCCTCCTCCCAATCCGCATGGAAGTTGAGCCTGAAGGAAATGAAAGAAAGGCCCAGATGTCAAATTCCTTTCATGTCCATCCATATACAAGTATGCTTTCTTTTAAGCCCTGGCTTACAAGAAACTAATAGAGATGCTTCCCTAATCCAGATGCTGTTGCTCTCAACCTTATCCTTATTCCCAAGGAGATTTACCAAAGGGATAAATGCCAGCCTGAGGACTTAGGCACCTAACCCCATTTTCAGCATCACCTCCAGATGCCAGCAGCCAGGGCTACACTTGGACATGGGAGACACATGTCTCTGCACAGACGCAGGTAGTCACTAACAATGTCAAGACTATTAAAAGACTACCCATGCTCAAAATCCTGCCATCAATAAGCAATAATGGCTGATAGTTACTGAGTACTTACTATGTTCCAGGTGTGTTTTGAGTGCTTTCCCTGAGCCAAGGAAATGGGTATATTTATTATATCTCTATTTTACCCAGATGAAACTGAAGCACAGAGAGGTGAAGTAAGTGGCCCTAGGTCACTCAGCTAGTGAATGCTCTAGACAGGATTTGAACCCTCTGGCTGCAGAACCTATGCTTTCAATGAGGCTACCCTGCCAGGGTAATACTGCCCTCCTGAGGGTCTTGTGAGCCACAGCCTGATCCTTGACCCTTTCAGAGTATCCTACACCATCCCATCAGAGTCCAGAGTCATGATCCTAAACTCTAACTAGCCACCCCCACCCCAGCTTTTGGCTCCCAATCCAGAGAAGTGGGTCTGCACTAGCTCAGGTTGCTGGGAGCCCACTAGTAGCATTGCCTACGGACATAACACAGGGAAGGAGCTTCTTCCCCCATGAACCCCAGGCTATTTATTCAGAGCTAGGTCTTCATGGTGATTCTGAGAGGTGGACCTAATTATCCCTGTTTGGCATAGAACTAGCCCAGAACCATGGAGATGCCAAGCCAGGACTCAAACCCAAACCTCTATCTAGCATGCATGGCTCTCCTTTCACGAAGAGTCCCAGACTCCTGGGTGGCAAACGCTATAGCTTTGGGGTCCTTCTGTGGTCCTTAACCTTCAGGACCCCAGCACTATAGCATTCCCAGTTTTCTTTTCAGACTCTCAGGGAACCACTTATCAAACTTCTATTTGCTACAGAATTGCTTGAGGAAAGTATTTAAAATGAAGATTCCTAGAGTTCGCCCCCCACCCCCACCAGCAGTTCTAACTGTGGAGGTCTGTGGTAGGGCCCAGGATTCTGCATTGTTAGTAAACCCCCAACTAATTCTTTCATCCAGATATTGACCAGGCCCCACCCTGCTTAGCTTCCAAGATCAGTCAAGTTCAGATTCATTCAGGTTGGTATAGCTGTAAACAACCCCCATATAATTCTAAAACAGGGGGTTCCTAATGCACCCCACTCTGAGGAACCTGCTCTACAAATGATCTCAGAAGTGTCTGTCCCAAGCCCTTACTCAGGGAAAGGGCCCATAAACCTCAACCTTTGAACCTATGGTTAAACTTCTATTATAGCACACTTAAATTATGTTGATCAAAAAAAGAGTTTAAAAAAAGAATATACATACTATGCTTTGAACTTCTTTTGAAAATAATTTAATTAATCTTTAAAATTTTAGTGGCACATCTAAGATCTTCTCATGGCACACCAATATGCCGTGGCACCTTGGTTGAAAATCACTGATCTAAGGGATGAAAGAGTACCCCTTTATTCCTGATTTTGTCATTCGAGTCTCTCTGGGAGGGGGTTAATATGTTATAAAATGCAAATGGCCAGGATCACACCTGTAATCCTAGCACTCTGGGAGGCCAAGGCGGGTGGCTTGCTGGAGCTCAGGAGTTCAATCGAGACCAGCCTGAGCAAAATGCAAGACCCCACCTCTACTAAAAATAGAAAAATTAGCCAGCATTGTGATGAGCACCTGTATTCAGGAGGCTGAGGCAAGAGGATCACTTGAGCTCAAGAATTTGAGGTTGCTAGGAGCTAGGACGCCACAGCACTCCACCCAGAGTGACAGGGTGAGACTCTGTCTCAATCAATCAATCGATAAAATGCAATTGAAGATTTTGTAGGCTGGGAATGTGTCCTTTTGTCTTCTGAGGGTCCAGGCTGCTGCTCCTGGGATTCACTCCTTAGACAAAGGAAGAAGGAGGGGAGAGGCACCCCTTGAGAGCTGGGCAGAGGCATGGGGCTGCACCTATGTTTCCAGACCAGGTTGCTGCTCTCTTAGCTGCAGTCATAAAACAGAATCCCTCCACCCAGGCAAGATTTCTCAACATGTGGCAAACAACATCTGTATTCTTTATTGAAAATGCAGATTCCTGCCCCCTACTCTGATTTATTGAATTAGAATGGGTGAGAGGGCACAGGGCTCAGAAATCTTTGCTCTCATTCAAGCACCCCAGTCATCTCTTGTGTACATAAATGTTTAAGAAATCTTGTTCTAGAACGTGGACTTTGGAGTATCACAGATCTGGATTCCAATGTCAGGTCGGCCACAAAGTAGTTAATCCTCACAGCAAAACCAATCAAACAGTGAGAAAATGCATGCGAGGACCTGACACCTAGGAAATACAGGACCAGCCTGTGGTGACGAGAGAGAGCGATGTATAAATAAACCTCTGGAAGGGAAGCAATGTGGGCCAGTTAAGAACACTGAGCTTTCCTCATGCAGTGGCAAGCACTGAGCAGCTTCAAAACAGTTCTGACTTTCCATTTCCTCTGGGCTGAGCTTAGTGAAGCTTTCAAAGGTGACTAGGTCTTTTCCGAGACTCAGGTATGAGCCACCCCAAGTTGGAGTCAGGTGTTACAAACAAAATATAATGCAGTTTGGGCTCCCTCCAAACCCTGAGCTGAGCCCTCCATCCATAGCTCCCCTCCCATTTCCCCTTGACTTTACATTCCCAAACCCCTCACTGGGCGGTAGGCCCAGTCTGAAAGGCCCACTTGGCAAACCTTGGGTCTGCCAAAGTCCCTGGGACCTTTAGCCGGGAGTCCCCAAGCCCTTCCTTCTCCTTGGCTTTCCCAGTCTGGTGATCCAAAAAAATGCCAGAGATTTTGAAATGTTGCCACGGGTCATAATGGGTTAGTGCCCTCCGGAAACGTACCCCAGCTCTGCTGAGAACCTGCCAGGCGACTAGGTGATGTCCTGCTCTCAGCACATACAATGGGCACAGGCAGAACAATGCTGAGTGGGAAAAACATCCCGCCTGTCCACAGGCTCACATCCTCCTGAGACCCCACCCCTCTGTGGACTCCCAGAAGCTGGGAGGGAGGGGAGAGGCATGCAGAGAGGGATGGAGGATAGAGGCCGAAGCAACAGGGAGGGAAAGGGGGGGCACAACCAAATGTCCCCACTTGGCTGTCTTCTGAACCAGCTGGGTGAGTCAGATTAGAAATAAAATCTGCTTATTCTGGCTTCCCCACCAGCCCCGGGCCACTGCTCTGACCCTAGAATAGATTAAAACCTGAGTTGGCAAATAAAGCAATTCAGAATCAATGATGTCTGTGCAGCACAGGGGGTGATGAAGGCAGGCGTACCTGGGGGGAGGCCTGCTTTGACACCTAACCACATCAAGGCATTCGACCTTCCAGGCCTCAGTTTCCACATCCATTGCCTGGGGTAATTGTGCATGCCCTGTGTACCTCTCATGTGAAGGAACATGGGCTATGGTGCATGCAAGCACCTCAATAATTAAAAAGGAATTGCTGGTGTGTCATTACCCTAACAAAGCAAATGAGCAGAGGTCATTTTTTTTTCCCAAATTAAGCAAGGGGCCTTTATTGATTGGCTGGGCTAGAGCAGGCTCATGCCTCAAAGTTTCTGGACCCCTAGACGCAGGGGTGGAAACCTTTTATAAGGGGCTTTCGGTAGGAGCGGGGTAATCCTTAATGCAAGCCAAATTTGACAAGGGCCAACACCTGGTAAGGGGAATCCTTACAAGAGGAAACTGGGGTTTTGCAGTTATTACTAAACTCTTTCAGCTGAGCTTCTTGTTTTAAAGGGGGAGTGTTGAAAGGCCCCAGCAGGATGGAGTTGGAGCATAACATTCCCCCCTGGTCTTATGTCCAAGTCAAACCCTTGACTCTTGGTCTGAGTCTTGCTTGCCCACCCCTACTGAATATGGGGGTCAGGGCTGTAGACTTAATCAACAATCAAAAGCTGAATCTAGTTAAGTTACATTTAAAGATGATACACACCGTTTAACATACTTAACAGAATAGAAACCAAAGGTGTTAGAATGGGTTGTTAAATTGTGCAAGTGACCTCTCTGGTCTTAGGGGGCTCCTGGGCAGCACAATTAACTATATTGGGCCAGCATGTACAGGAAAGAAATCAATACTTTAAGTCAGCTTGACAGGGTTTTCTCCTGGGACTGCCATCCAGTGGGCTCTGCTGTCTTCTTTGGTTTTCTTCACCCGGGTTGGTGTATCCATGCTGACAAACCATTGACTCTCATAGCCATGGGGGTAGTGAGGATGCCAATGAAGGGACCCTTCCAATTTGGGGTAAGGCCTGCTTTCTGGAATGACTTAACATACACTTGATCTTCAGGCTGTAAGGCACTTTCAGAGTCCTTTCTTGTTCCTCTGGGGTCCCAATAAGTATCTCAAATCTGCAGGTGGATGCCCTTCTGGATCTGGGAGAGGGACTGGAAATACTTTAAAAGAGTATGGCTAGTTATGTCTCTTGAGGATGCATGGGGGAGCAGAAGAGGAGGTCATAGGAGACATGATTTCATAAAGACTAAAACCTGCTCTATAAGGAGTACACCTTGCTTTAAGAGTTATTAAGGGCAGGAGCTCTGTCTACTTTCCACTGGTCTCATTAATGAGTTTGATTAAAGTCTCTTTAGGGTCAAATTCATTCTTTTTACTTGTCCTGAACTTTGGGGCTGGTAGGCACAATGGATGTTCCACTGTATACATAGGGCTTTACTAATTGCTTGGGTCAAAGTAGAAAGGAAAGCCAGCCCATTATCTGAGCTATTTGAAAGAGGTAGCCCATATCTAGAAATAATCTCATTCAAATTTTGTGTCTGGGTGAACTTCACTCATGGCTGATCAAGCAGTAGGCTCTGCCATTGGGTGAGTCCAGTATTTGACATCCAGTGACCTGTAGCCCCCCTCAAAGAAAGGTCTCTACTGTGTGATGGGCTATTAAAATCAAGTCCTGTCCCAGAGTCAATCTGCCTACCTTCCACACCAGCAGGGCTGGGGCTGCAATGGTTCTTAAGGATACTGGCCACTCAGCAGCTACTGGGTCAAGGCACTTAGACAAGCCACTGGACATTTCTATAGTCTGAGAGCCTGCATTAACACTCCTTTGGCAATGCCTCTGGTTTATGGACAAACAGGTGGAATGGCTTAGTGATTTCCGATAAAGCCAAGGCTGGGGCTGTTACAAGGGCTTCCTTTAGAGCTTTAAATGCCTGATCTTCTTGGTCTATCCACAGGAGGCATCCATCAGCAGCAATGGCAGCATAATCCCTGATCCATAAACAGCAGTGGCCGGCCACCCACAGAAATTCCCAGACTTGCCATTTTGTTGTAGGATGATGGGAAGCTAGTCCAGGAGGTTTGTATTCTGCCCAGACTCGAGGAAAGTCTGCTTGTAGCTGGGCTAATAGTGCAGAAGCTGTGGTTTCTGCTTTGGCCACATTTCCATCAGTATTTAGGAGGAGATACTCTTCCGATAAAGGAGTGGACAAGAGAAATGTAACTGGTAGACAGGGGACTCAGGCATTGGAGTGGGGCCTGGATCTAATACTATTTCACTTCCCTCTGGGGAGAATTAAATAGTGGTCCAGAGTTTCTGGAGCAGGTCTCTGCCCATGAGGGGGTTAGGGCAATCTGGGTTTACCAGGAACATATGGTTTATCTGCGTTCAATGTCCAAGTGACTAGACACATCTGGGTGGTCCCAGTGGCTCCTTGGATGGGGATCTTCTTATCAGGTAAAGCTCCCATCAGCTCCTGTAAATCAGACCACTCCACCCCCTGTGTCCACCAGAAATTTAATTTAGTGCCCCCCCCACTTTGGCTTGCACCATGGGCTCTAGGGGGCCTAAAGTGAAAGAATCCAAACCCCTTCAATCTGAGTCGCTTGCTTCTTTCAGTAGACAGTGTCAAGATCTTCCCTATGGGCTTACTGTTGGCACCAAGCTTTGGGCATTCACTTCTCCAATAGCCCTTTTTTTGTGGTAGGCACATTGTTCTCTTTCTAGCTTCAAGCAGCTTGGGCAAGGGAGTCGCTGCTGGTTTTCTCCTGTCCTAGATTCTTAGTTCATTCCAAAAAAATCCTTCTGGCTTCTGTAATTTCTTCCTGATATCTGGGGCTAACTGAGAGACAAAGTTTACTGCCCTGGCATTTTCTGGAGCCAAGGGGGTCAAACGGGGTATAGATGGAAGAACTCTGAGTCACTTCAAATATGCTGCAGGTGACTTCTCTGGGCCCTGGACCACTTCAACTAAAAGAGACCAGTAAAAAGCTTCTAGAGCCTGGGATCCTGCTAAGGTATTGGGACCCCAATCTGGCTATTCCTCCAGAAAAACTGTTAAACTCCCTTTGCCCTTCTTCTCCGGTATCTCAAAAACTGGCCAAGAAGGCTTTTCTTGCTTCAGTTTGAACTTTTTCTGCTCCTCAGTGGTGAGGAGTGTCAAAAGAAGTTGTTGGCAATCATCCTAAGTGGGACAATGAGTCTGGAAAATGGATTCAATCAAGGAAATAAGAACCTGGGACTCCTTTGAATAGGGTGAGTTTGGTGTTTTTCAATTGTACAAGTCAGAGGTTGAAAAAGGGACATAGAGAAGAAAGGAGCGGATGCCTCTTCCTGCTCCTTTCCAGGGAGGTGACTCCAAAAGGGGGAGGATCCAAGCTTCTCAGTTAGACTCGGAGAGACCTAGGCCAGAGGCAAGATGCTGAGGGCAAGAACTGGGGAGGGGAAGAGTCAAACGAGGGTGTTGAGGGAGTTTCTCCCTTCATGGAGACTGTGGGAGAAGATAGCCCTTTTACATTGTAAGGAGGCAGCAAATCCTCTTCCCCTGATGGGGCAAGGACTGGTGGGGTCTGCTGACCCTTTTGGGTTGGGGACAGGTGAGAAGGACTGCAGAAGGAGATTCCAGTGTACATTTGCAACCAGGGAGAGAGATTACAGGCCAAAATCCACCACTGGTCTATATAGGGGAATTGGTCTGCATGACTGGGTTTTCTGTGATCACCTGGTATACTGAGGTCACCAAGGTTGGGTCTAGGGAGCTTGTTGATGGCCACACTATATATATATTTTTTTAATAGTTTTTTATTAAATCATAACTTTGTACATTGATGCACTTATGGGGTTCAGGGTACTGCTTCAACATACAATGTGAAATGCTTACACATATCCATCACAATTATACTCATTTCTTAATCGTTTTGAACCATTGCATCATGCACTTTAGGTGAGGTCCCCTCAAATACCCTCCCTCCTCCCATATCCCCCCTTCCCTCCCCTGTCTCTCTACTTCCTTTTTACTTTCTGGACTACAGTTACGTTTTGCCATTCATATGACTGTGTAGGTGGTTATATATTGATTTCATGGTAGTATTGAGTACATTGGATACTTTTTTCCCCATTCTTGAGATACTTTACAAAGAAGAATATGTTCCAGCTCCATCCAGGTAAACATAAAAGATATGAGGTTGCCTTCTTTTTTATGGCTGCATAGTACTCCATGGTGTACATATACCACAATTTGTTAATCCATTCATGGGTCAAATGGGAAACTGGGCTGTTTCCATGTCTTGGATATTATGAATTGGGCTGCAATAAACATTCTGGTGCAAATGTCTTTGTTGTAAAATAATTTTTGATCATCTGGGTACATACCTACTAGAGGAATTGCAGGATCAAATGGGAGGTCTACTTTTAGTTCCTTGAGCATTCTCCAAACTTCTTTCCAAAAAGGTCATATTAGCTTTCATTCACACCAGCAATGTAGAAGCATTCCCTTCTCTCCACATCCTTGCCAACATCTGTAGTTTTGGGATTTTGTGATGTGGGCTAAACTCATTAGAGTTAGATGATATGTCAAAGTAGTTTTGATTTGCATTTCTCTGATGATTAAGGATGATGAGCATTTTTTCATGTGTTTGTAGGCCATGCACCATGCACAGAACAGGGAAGTTTCTGTTTAAGTCTCTTGCCCACATAGAAATAGGGTTATTTATTCTTTTCTTAGTGATTAGTTTCAGTTCTCTGTAGATTCTAGTTATCAGACCTTTTTTGGAAGCATAATCTACAAAAATCTTCTCCCATTCTGAAGGTTGTCTGTTTGTTTTACTTACCGTGCTCTTGGCTGTGCAAAAGATCTTTAGTTTGATCAGATCCCAGTAATGTATTTTTGGTGTTACTTCAATTGCCTGGGGGTGGGGGTCCTTATCATAAAATATTCTTCCAAGCTGATTTCTTCAGTGTTTTCCCTACACTCTCTTCTAGTATTTTTATAGTTTTATGTCTTAAGTTTAAATCTGTTATCCAGTGAGAATCAACTTTTGTTAATGGTGAAAGGTGGGGGTCCACTTTCACCCAGCACCATTTGTTAAATAGGAAGTCTTTCACCTGTAGTTACTTCTACAGGTTGCCATCCAGTTCACCCAACACCATTTGTTAAATAGGGAATCTTTTCCCCACTGAATATTTTAATAGGCTTGTCAAAGATAAAATGGCAATAAGTAGTGGGGTTCATATCCTGGTTCTCTATTCTGTTCCATAAATCTATTGCTCTGTTTTTGTGCCAGTACCATGTTGTTTTGATCACTATAGATTTATAGTATAGCCTGAAGTCAGTAATGTGATACCTCCTGATTTGTTCTTATTTCTGAGTAATGTATTTCCTATTTGAGGTTTTTTCTGATTCCATACAAAATGAAGTACTATTTTTCTAAGTTCTTTAAAGTTTGACAATGGTGCTTTAATATGCATTGCATTCAATCTGTAAATTGCTTTAAGTAGTATGGACATTTTAACAATGCTGATTCTTCCCAGTCATGAGCATGGTATGTTTTTCCATTTGTTGACATGTTCAGCTATTTCTTTTCTCAGAGTTTCATAGTTCTCTTTATAGAGATCTTTCATGTCCTTTGCTAGGTAAATTCCCAAATATTTCATCTTCTTTGGCACTATTGTAAAAGGAATAGAGTCCTTGATTGTTTTCTCAGTTTGACTATTGTTGGCGTATATAAACACTACTGACTTGTAAGTATTGATTTTTGTATCCTGAAAAGCTCTGCTGTATTCCTTGATCACTTCTAAGAGTTTTGAAGTTGAAGCCTTGGGATTTTCTATGTATAGGATCATATCATCAGCGAAGAGTGAGAGTTTGATCTCCTCTGACTCTATCTGGACACCCTTGATAACCTTCTCTTGCCTGATTGCAATGGCTAAGACTTCCATTACTATGTTGAATAACAATGGAGACAGTGGGCATCCTTGCCTCATTCCAGATCTGAGGGGAAAGGTTTTCAATTTTACACCATTCAATATGATATTGGCTGTGGGTTTGCTGTAGATGGCTTCCATTAGTTTAACAAATGTCCTATCTATGCCTATTTTCTTAAGAATTCTGATCATGAAGGGATGCTGGATATTATCAAAAGCTTTTTCTGCATCAATTGAGAGAATCATATGGCCTGTGTTTTTTATTTTATTGATGTGATGTATATTTATACATTTGCGTATATTGAACCAACCCTGTAACCCTAGAATAAAACCAACTTGATATATAATTGTATATCAAGTATCAATTGTATACAATTGTATAATTGTGTATAATTTTTTTAATGTGTTGTTGAATTCTATTTGCTAAGATCTTATTGAATATCTTTGCATTGATATTCATTAATGATGTAGGTCTATAATTTTCTTTCTTTGTTGGATCCTTTCCTGGTTTGGGTATCAGGGTGATATTTGCTTCATGCAGTGTGTCGGGAAGTAGTCCTTCTTTTTCTATGCTTTGGAAAAGGTTGTATAATATAGGTACTAGTTCCTTGAAAGGTTTGATAGAATTTGGATGTGAAGCCATCTGGTCCTGGACTTTTCTTTTTAGGGAGATTTTGTATTGTTGATGCTATTTCAATGGTTGATATAGGTCTATTCAAGGTTTCTAATTCTTTCTGTTTGAGTCTAGGAAGGTGGTGTGCTTCCAGGTATTGGTCCATTTCCTTCATATTTTCATATTTCTGGGAATAGAGATTTTTGTAGTAATCATTGAGGATTTTTTGAATTTCTGAAGTGTCTGTTGTTATTTCTCCTTTATTGTTTCTGATGGATGATATTAGAGATTTTACTTCTCTGCTTCTGGTTCAGTTGGCCAAAGGTTTATCAATTTTGTTAATCTTTTCAAAAAACCAACTTTTTTGTTTTGTTGATCTTCTGAATGATTCTTTTGTTTTCAATTTCACTTAATCCTGCCCTAATTTTGGTTATTTATTTTCTTCTGCTGGGTTTGGTGTTGCACTGTTCTTCCTTTTCCAGTTGCTTGAAATGATCCATGAAGCCTTTCTTGATGAAGAATTCCAATGCTATAAATTTCCCTCTTAGAACTGCCTTTGCTGCATCCCACAGGTTTTGATAATTTGGATCTTCATTGTCATTTTGTTCCAAAAATTTGATGATTTCCTTCTTAATCTTGTCTTTGACCCAGCTATCTTTCAGCCTAAGATTATTTAGCTTCCATGACTTTGTTTGAGTCAGAAGATTCCCATTGCTGTTGACTTCAACTTTTGTTCCATGGTGGTGTGAGAGGAGACAAAGAATAATTTCTACACTTTTAAATTTACTGAGGTTGGACTTGTGTCCTAGGATATGGTCTATTTGGAGGATGACCTGTGGGCTGATGAGAAGAATGTACATTCAGTTTTATTAGGGCAAAAGGTTCTGTAGAGGTCTGTAAAGTCCATTTGTTCTAGGGTCAGGTTTAAGTCTAATATTTCTTCATTTAGTTTCTTCTTAGAGGATCTATCCAAAACTGTCAAAGGGATGTTAAAATCTCCAATTATTGTAGTGCTGGAAGATAACAAATTGTTCACATCCATTAGGGTCTGATTTATGAATTGAGGAACATTCTGATAGGGTGCATAAATGTTAATTATTGAAATCTCTTCATGTTGGGTGTTTCCCTGCACAAATATCTAGTAACCATCCTTATCTTTCTTTATCTTTGTTGGTTTAAAGCCAATTCTGCTACTAAAATTGCAACCCCTGCTTTTTTCTGGTTTCCATTTGCCTGTAATATACAAGTCCATCCCTTCATCCTGAGTCTATTTTTATCCTCTAAGGAAAGGTGAGATTCTTATATACAGCATATGTCTGGTCTGAGTTTATGTATCCAATCAGCCAGCCTGTGCCTCTTTAGAGGACAATTTAAACCATTCACATTAATTGAGAGAATTGATAAGTCTGGTTGTATTTTGGGTGTCGTGATTTTTGGATGTCTAGTGGACACTTTCAATCCTTTCACCACTGTGGAAGTTGGGTTTTGTTCAAACATTTCTGGAAGAGTTTACTTTGGAGGTAGAGCATTGCTCTGGTCATTGTGGAGGATGGATCTGAGAATATCCTGGAGAACTGGTTTAGTTACAGAAAATTTCTTCAACATGTGTATGTCAATAAAGTATTTGATTTCTCCATCACAAATGAAACTCAGTTTAGCTGGATAGAGGATCCTGCGCTGGAAGTTGTTTTGTTTTAGGAGACTGAAGATCGATGACCATCTTCTTCTGCCTTGAAACGTTTTGGCTGAGAGATCTGCAGTCATTCTGATATTTCTCCCTTTGTAGGTGATGCTTTTCTTATGCCTGGTTGATTGCAGAATTTTCTCCTTTGTCTTATCTTTGGCAAAGTTAACTACAATGTGTCTAGGAGATGCTTTATTTGGATTGAATCTTTCTAGGGATCTGAAACTGTCTGCTATCTGAAGTTCTGTATCTCTTGCAATGCTTGGGAAATTCTCCTCCAAAATCTCTTGGAGTACAGCATCTGTACCTTTAGGACAATCCTCTTCTCTTTCAGGAATTCCTATAAGATGAATGTTTGATCTTTTGGAGTGATCCCACAACTCTCTCAGGGAATGATCAGTTTTTACTCTGCATTTGTCTGACTCTTTGAGTGTTTGGGAACATTGAAAAGCATTGTCTTTGGTTTCAGAGATCCTTTTTTCTGCCTGGTCAACTCTATTACTGAGGGATTCTACTCTGTTTTTGTAGCTCCTCAACTAACTTTTTCTTTTCCTTGAGTTCCGCTGTCTCTTTTCTCATTATGTCCATATCTTTGGTGACTTAGGCTTTGAATTCATTAATTTGTTGAGACAAATTTAGAGCTACTCTTTGGAATTCAATTTCTATCTTTTCTTCCATTCTATTTATCTTATTCGCAATCCATATTCTGCATTCAATTTCTGACATTGCTGCCATTTGTTTATGCATGGCATCTTCAGTTGTATCTCCTTTGTCATTTCTTGGGGGGAGTTGGTTATTCATGTTGCCAGAGTTCTTCTGTTGGGTCTGCACCATGTTTATTTTCTACCATTTGGTTATTAGAACTGGTACAGTGAGATTGATTTGGGATTCCCAGGTAGTAGAGATAGCACCTTACCAAAGCGTTAGGCTTTGTAATTGTGGCTTGTCTCCTACAACCTTTAAAAGGCCTCTTTCAGAATTTTAGCCAGAGACTCTGAGGACCTACTTGGTGAGACAGCACAAGCTATCTCTGTTTGATATCAGTCAACCTCTACCCTATCCTAAGAAACCACAGTATTAGGTTTAAATCTTGACTGAGAAGAAATACAAACAGCTGCAGTGCCCATCCCCCACCATTCAGTTCTTTTCTGCTATAGAACTCGAAGGTCAACCTCAGAATGTCCCCAAGTGGACAGCCCCAGACACGGGTTCCAACCAGATTGTCTCAGGCAGTGCAAACCTGCCTAACAGAGAGGGATTGAAGGGTCTCCAACAGCACAATTGGAGCCAGGAATCCCCACTCCCACCCACCAGACTCAGTTCACATTGTTGTTCGTGTCTATGCTCACAGGCCCAGCTGGAGCCAGGGGCCATGCTCTCACCCACCAGTCTCAGTCCACATCCAACTAGCCTCTGCTTTCTAGACCAGTTGGGGTCAGGGAGCCACACCCCCACCTGTCAGGCTCAGTCCACTACCTGGCAATCCTCTATTCACAGGCTCTGCTGGAGTCAGGGCACTGGCCCCGCCCTCCAGTCTCAGTCCACACACAACTAGCTTCTGCTTGCCAGACCTGTTGGAGTCAGGGGACCAGGCCCCTGCCTGTCAGTCTCAGTCCACTGCCTGGCAGGCTAAGTTGGAGTCAGGGCACTGGGCCCCACCCTTCGGTCTCAGTCCACACAGAGCTAGCCTCTGCTTGACAGACCAGTTGGAGTCAGGGGACCATGCCCCCGCCTGCCAGTCTCAATCCAATGCCTGGCAAGCCTCTGTTCCCAGGCTCTGTTAGAGTCAGGGCACTGCACTCTGCCCACAGGTCTCAGTCCTCAACTGGTAAGCCTCTGCTCACCAGCCCTGCTGGAGACAGTGGGCCACGCCCTAGCCCTCAGGTCTTGGTTCACACCCAGTAAGCCACTGCTCGAGGGTTCTTTTTGAATCAGGGGATCATGTCCTTGCTCTCAGGTCACAGTCCACACCTATCAAGCCTCTGCTTGCAGGCTCAACAGGGACTGGGGACCAGCCCTGTCTGCTGAACTCAGTCCATATAGGGCAACCACTCTTGTGCTGTGACAGCTGGGGATTCTGCACCCCGTCCCACCAGACACAGCCAGAACTGTGGGTTAACACTACCACTGGACAGGCATAGTCATAACCAGGGGACTGCTCTTCCTCTCGCTGAGTGTCCCTTTCTTCCCACATTAGTTACAGATTCCATCCTGATGGTTGGCAGTCCACACTATGCCCAGTTCTCTCAGGACAAGACCAAACACTATGTGCTCTGCAGGGGGCAGAACTTCAGACCACCATGCTAGGGGGAAAGGGTGGACTGGGTGTTTGGACTTGTGGGGGAAAATATCTGTTCAATTTTATGCCTGGTAGGGTGGTATTGAGGTTGATAAGTGGGACCTCCCAGGAGAAAGAGACCTGGAGTTTAGCGGCTCTCTCCAGCAAGGTAAAATGAGAGGTCTTTTGTTCCCTGCTAGATTGCAGATAGCCTGCGGCAGGCCCCCTGCTTGGGGGAGGGATCTCCTCTTCTCTAGTTGATAGGCTTTGTACCTGTAATTTGGTTTCTTGAATGCTCTTTTTTGGAGTTACAGCTTGCCGAACTTCTTTCTTGGCCCAGCTCTCTGTCTTTGGCTTCATAGAGTCTGTATCCATCCAGTTTTTATTCCTCTGCTCAGGAGTCCCTGCTGAGGGTTGCTACTAATCAGATGGCCACACTATATTAAAGCCCAGCCACTCAATTTCACAGAGGACTTGGAGTTGGTTCTTAGAAAACCAAATTCCATAGTCATCTGAGAAGCTGGCTGTAAAATTCTTTAGCATACACTGTAGAGATTTTAAAGACTTATTTTTTTGAATTCCAGTGACTTGACAAACAAACAAAAATGAACTCATCACCAATTTCCAGGAAACAATGGTTACTATAAACAAACATATATAAATCTAAAGTGTCCATCTGAGGCTGAGGCTCCCCTAATGCTCCTTCCTTAACAGACAGGCCAGATCTTACAGGTTTACAGACTACCCCTTTTCACCTGTTCCTCTTCCCAAGGTCAAAAGACCAAAGCTGACAGGCCAGTCTCCCCTGAGGCTTCTATCCAGTGGTATTCCCTTGGAGGTCCCTCAAACACCACACACAATTCCAAACAAAAGAAACAAACTCAAATGCACATCTGAGGCCAAGTCTCCCAACCAGTGTCTTAGTGTTTCTAGGTATGGGTTGTACTACCCACACGCACAACTCTGAGAGTCACAAAAGGCAAGGCTCCCCTGAGGTTCCTGCTTTAAGAGACAGGCCAGGTTCCCTGAGGCTCCTGTCTTACAGGCTTATGGGCCTGTCCTCAGGGCAACCCCCAAGGCTCCCTTTTCACCTGTGCCTCTTCATCCAAACTTCCCCAAGGCCAAAAGACCAACGTACCTGTGTCCATATGGCACTAGCATCCTAGTGTCTGACAGGCCAGGGCCAACCTCTCATGTTCCTGTCCAATGGTCCCCCCTTGGAGGTCCCTAAGGGCCCACTTAAAAACAATTTAAAACAGACACCACAGACTCAAACAAACATCACAGACTCAAACACCACAGATAATTACCTCTTGAGAGTAAGTTGGAGGACCTGAATTTGGGTAAGGAGTTGGAAGGAGTCCCTCTGAAGCCCTCAGGAGGAGTTCAGGAAATCTTGGGGACCTGGAATGTTCCAGGGGGCACCTCCCCTATAATTCCTGTCCTGTCCACGTGCCTTTACAGGGAGGCAGACCCTCCAGCTGGCAAATTTTGCTGCAGCCTCCAAATGTTATACTCAAAGCTGAGTGGAGTAGAGAAACACCAGCATACTGAGTCCAAATTAAGCAAGGGTCCTTTAGTGATTGGCCAGGCCAAGGGCAGGCTCACACCTCAAAGTCTTTTGACCCCTAGAAGCAGGGGTGGAAACCTTTTATAAGGGGCTTTCGGTAGGGGAGAGGGAATCCTTAAATGCAAGCTGAAGTTGACAAGAGCCAATACCTGGTATGGGAGGTCCTTACAAGGGGAAGCTTAGGTTTTGCAGTTAGCACTGAAGTTTTTCAGCTGAGCTTTCTGTCTTAAAGAGGGGGAGTGTTGAAAGCCCTTAGTAAGATGGAGTTGGGGCATAACACCTAAAGCCCTATGCTCTTAACTGTACAACATTCTCTTTCTTTCCTGAGATTATATTCATTGTTGCTTCTTTATGCTATAATACTCTTTCTTTTATTAAATTCTGGTGATGACAGCAAGATTTGTTTAAAAGTCTTGTCAAAAAACTAAAAGTTGGCAACCATGTATTTATTCTCCTCTCCTACCCTTAAATTTTACTGATCTGAAATCCCTGAGTTCAGTGATCACTTCTGTAGATCTAAGTTCCTGGATGGGATCAGATAGCACATACTTCATGCTTCATAGGTTGTGTGGTCTTTTGGCAACTGCCAACTCTGCCAGTGCAGTGCAAACACAGCCATAGACAAAACACAAGCAAATGAGTGTGGCTGCATGCCAGTAAAATTTTATTCACAGATGCTGAATTGTTAATTTCATGCAATTTTCATGTCTCACAAGATATTACTCTTCTGATTTTTTTTTTTTTTTTTTAGTATTTAATAATGTAATAACTCTTCTTAGCTCTGAGGTGACTGGACAGATTTGGCTCTTGCACCCTCGTTTGCTAGCCTCTTCTCTAGATGCCAACAGACTAGGCAAATTTTTAGTGCATTAAAGCAGAGAACAATGAGATTCATCCTGGCCAATTTACTGTCATATAAATATACATCACACTTCATCAATTTTCCAAAACAAAATCAGGAACATAAAATGGATGAAGTGTGTTGTTTTAAAACCCAACAACAAGCTACATAAATGAATTATACACCCTGCAAGGAAAATCTACACCTTCCTGCCTATGTGGCCCTGGTCAGGTGTCTCAAGCTGAGAGTGGTGGCTTCCAAGTGGAGGATGGTGACAGTCCATACTGAGTTCAGGAGACAATGGCCTATCCAATCCCCTACATGAAACATAATTCAGACAGGAAGGAAAACAGTTAGGAATTCACTGTACAAAGTTGAACAGGTAGAACACACCTGTTAAGTTAAAAATACTGCGTAAATCAAAGCATTGAATTTAGATACAGGAAATTTAAAAATCAAGGCGTGAACTTGAGGAGGGCTATAAGTTTGTATCTTATTGTGTTAAAGGTTGAAAGTGAATTGTCAGTTGCACATCTACTATTACATTTTTTTTGATCTTTCAAAATCCAGTTTCTCTTGAAAAATCAGAATATCTTGCAACACTAGTCCAACATTACTATGCCATTGAAATAATGTGAGTCCCTCAGTTTTTCATGGTTCTAAATTTTTCTTATTGACTTATTTATTTCTGTCCCAATTCATTCATTTTTGCTATAGCTAGACAGGTATATTTCAGATGCATTTCACATTATCATGGTCTTACTGGCCTCTAAAACGTTACACACTTTATACACTCTATCACACACTCATATCATATGCATACATACACATACATGCTAACCCATTGTAACTGGGACATTTCCTATTTATCTTTCAGGCCTAAAATTAAATGTGCCTATTATATCAAGTATTATTCTGAGTGCTGGGCATTCAAAGTATGCAAAATAGGCTCCCAATCCTTTTGGAGCTTAAATTCTAGCAGAGGGTGATGGACAGTAAGTTACTAGAGAGATAACTGAGTAGCATGTAAGACAGTGACAAGTTCAAAGGCCAAAAACAGAGCAGTGAACAATGCAGGGATAGGGGAACAAGATGGTCCCTGGACAGACAGAAACTTGGGCAGAGTTCTGAAGCAAGACCCAGGGACAGGGAAGCAAAGGGGGCCCAGACAGACACTTGAGCAGAGACCTGAAGGGTGAGGGAGCAAGTCCTATATACATCTGGAAGAAGATCAAGGAAAACGGCCCCAAGGTAGGAGTGTGTTCAGTGTGTATGATGAGACCATGGTGGCTGGAGAAGTTCCAGAGAAGCAGAACATAGTAGGGGATGAGAGGGAGTGTGGCCATATTCAGGGCCTTGTAGGTCATTGTAAGACCTTTACTTGAGTGACATGGGAAGTTACTGGAGAATTTTGAATAGAGAGGAGGCATGATCCAACTCCTTTTAAAAGAAGATCATGCTAGCTATTGTGTTAAGGGCAGACCATGGCAGATGGCCAAGGGATAGAAAAAGGGAGATAAATTAAATGTAGTTTTGGTGGTTTAAATAAGAATTATGTTGATTTGGGCTACAGCAACATTGATGGGTGTGAAGGAAGGAGAAAGGGAGAACTTTGAGAGATCTAAGACTCAATCAGATAAGAGGACTTACCTGGTGTGAGGAGTGATGGAGAAGGAGAAATCAAGGAGGCACCAAGAAGCTCTGGGTGTCAGTGTTGTGGCTGCTATCAGCCTCTCCAGGTCCCTTGGAGATAGATGATCACGGTGGTCAAGAACACACATATTGTATGTACAAATTCATCCCCAGTGTCTGGTAGAGGGTAAGCATCATACTGTTAAAGAACTAATGAAGGAAATAAATTATATACATTGAAGAGAGATTTTTGGAACCAAGATGGATATAGAAGATAAAATTTAGAATAATGGCCTTGATATTCTTGAGAAAGTTGAATGTTAAACTATCTAAATTCCCAGATGGTGTGAGTGGGTGCCCCAGAGTTGAAATATATCATTATATACTTTAAAGAGGTTTTGGCTCTAGAAAAACTTGCAAAGGGGAAAGGAAGATTTTTATGAGAGCACAGATCACAAAATGGCAGTCAACATCTAAGCAGACATTGATTAGATCATTAATCATCATTGACATGTACAAAGTCTTAAAAAATTATGAGTTAGTTTCCAGCTATAAAATAAGCAGAATTCACACAATAATGTAGATTTGTAGCTTCTGTTAAAAAAATCCATCAAGGTCTGACCATATTATTCCTTCAAGGCAAATACCAGATGGTGCTGAGCTCCACCACTGTCTCTAGGGCCATGTTCTCCTTTCCCCAGGACATTAGGTCCTCCAATGAGAACAGGCTCTCTCGTCATCCTGTCCCAGACCCCTTCCCTCATTTGTTTTCTGTTTTGGACTCAGAGGGGTTTCTGCTGTCAACTATATCTTGGAGAGAGATCTTTCTCCATATTTGTTGTCAGTTTCTCCCCATGTGGCCTCTCTCCCCTCAGCCTTCAGAAACCCAGTGCCCTCAATTTCCTTTCTGTTCACTGAGCTGTGTGTGGAAGACCTCCTGTGCCCCATGCTAGGGATATGATGGTCTCCAAATAGACACAGTATTTGCCATCAGAGACCTTAAATTATAAGATAAGAGATGGGAGGAAAAAAAAATCAACCTCAAAACAGTGTCAAGTTGTGGTAAAAGCAATGGAGAAAAAGAGTACACAGCAAGATAGAATAATTTGGAGGGAAGAAAAAAATTAAGTAAATTGTTGAAAGGAGGCCTCTGTGAAGGAACACTTCAACTGTGTGAAAATCAGGAAGAAGAGGGCTGGGAGCTAAGAGAATGGCAGGACAGACATCCTGAGCAGAGAGAGCTGGGCATTGTGGAGGCGCTGAGGAAGGGAGGCCACCTGGGCTGAGAAGTGCTGAGGACATGAGATGGGGCTAGAAGGGAGGCAGGTGAGACTCAGACCCTGAGGACATTGGCTAGCCCCAGATAATCACAAAATGTGCCCTCAAGGAAAGAGTGGAAATGCTTTCAGATTCAAGTGAACTCACTGGTGGGAGTTAATATGTTACAGTTCCTGGTGGAGGTGGTGTTTTATTTTACTAGGAATCAACACTTTAAATGAAAAGAGTATCCAATGTACTCAGTACTATTATGAAACCAATTTACAATCACTCACACTTTCATATGAAGAATAGATCACAACTATGGCCCAAGATGAAGGAGGGAGAAGTGGGGTTTGGGAGGGGAGAGGGGAGGTCAGATCAAGAGAGGGTGAATGGTGGGATCACACCTATGGTGCATAATGCAAGGGTACTTGTTGGATTTATTAAGTATAGAGTATAAATGTCTTAACACAATAATTAAGTAAATAAGATGCAGTTTATATTAACCAGTGTGATGTAAACGCTCCTAATTCTATATGAAATCAGCACATTATACCCCCTCCATGCATTAATGTATACATGATCAATGCATTTATGATTTAATTAAAAAAATGAAAAGAATAAACTTCCTATGGCAAAATGAAATGAATCAGACAGCTCATGGGGGAGCATGAAGACCCCCATTGTCTCTGAAATAAACAGACCCCACTTTAGAAAATTATTTGGCACAGTATTAAATTAATGAATGAAAAATGAATGAGCTTTAAAATAAGATTAGGCTGCAGTTATTATCTACACCAGCGCCTCCCTTGTTCAAAGGCCATTTGCCTGAAGGCCTTGACTACATGAATCACAAATAGAAATGAAGGGAAGAAAATGGTTCTTAGCAGCTAAAGCAGAGTCAGGGAGCCTGGGCACGGAGCTTGTCGCAGTGCTTATACCAGTGAGGCTCCCCACACCCGGAGCACTTGGTTCCAGCCCTACACATGCGTGTGCATGCTCACGTGCACACACACACACACACACACACACTATATATATATATATATAAATTACACACCTGCATGTATATAAAATCTCCCCAAATTCTGTCAAGACTACTTATCTACATGCAGTATTCCAAAAGTTTCAAAGGAAGCTGTAAAATCACCTACTTTGACAGTGAACAATGATTATGGCTGAAAAGCTTGCAATAAGGGTAGAGGAACAAAAATATAGAAGGTAATGGAAATAGTTAATTTATCAATCTGGGGCCACCTGGCATGTGGACACAACTTCACAGAGCTCATGGTCACTCATGAACATCAGTGTTTGTGTAACTGTCACTATGTTTTATTTAATTCTCATAGAGACAGCCCTAATGCTGAGCCATGTTGTAGAACCTGTTTGAGAAATTGAGGAAGTGTGATAAACATGATAGAAGGATTTCTTTCTGAACCAGTTTCAGGAGCTTAAATGGCAGACTTCATTAATTCAATTACCAAATATTAGGGACGGTTGCCATGGGTTCCAGCAGCAGAGATACAAAATCTCATCTTCTTGCAAATGACATAGGAGTGTCCACATGTATGAGGTGGTCAAAGTGAGATAATGGGACAACAGCACCCAATTTTGGATCTGGGGTCTGCGGTGCGTGAAATGCACACTGTCAGCTGATGCTGGCGCACGGGCTGTCCTCATGTTGTCTGTGTTCACATCATGCAGAGAAAGGCTGAACAGGAGGCAAGACCCTCCGAAGTCATTGGAACTAAGAAGCAAATGTATTACCTGCTTTTTCCTGGTTTAATTTCCTCAAATGAAACTCTTCATCACTGGAACCATGATGCCAAGGTTTATTATCTGTATCTTGTTAGGAAAAACTTGGTCTTATTTCCAGACCTTATAGTTGCCTGCTGGTCATTCTGTTTATTTGTGATAGCATCTAATTATTGAGAATGAGGTTTTTTAGCATGCAATCTTTCTTCCACAGAAAAGCAATAGTATCCCCTTGTGTTCATTCATCACAGAAGTTGGAGAGAGATTTTCCCTACAATTGAGCTGGAGCCAAGTGCAGTCTCAGAGAGGCTGCAAGCCCACCTGCCCAGGGCTCTGCCTTAGGCTTCTTGGTGGTGTCACAGTCCTTCATCTTCCAGGGTTAACTTTTTTGCATATCCTTGTCTTATTATTTAATACATATTGTTGCCATAAGCCTGAATTGCTTTTAAAAATATTTTTGTTTTAGTTGATTCACTTTTTATCCTCAATTTATTTAGAAAGGAACATTTATATCACTACCACAAATATAAAATTAGCATCAATGGACATAAATAGAAGATACCAATAAAAGAAATGCTCTGTTGTTTGCCAAAGGCTGTCAGCCAAATGCCTGCTTTCATTTTATTGGCAAAAGAGATTAGCAGGAGTTTCAAAAGCATATTAGCACCAAACTGAGCCATTCTCCTCGATGGTTAATGGAAAGCTAGAAAAGGGAACACATCTCCCTTTGAGATTCAATATTACTTAATTCAGGGGTCAGTAAGCCACCTAAAGTCATTTCAATTGCCACTACTAAAACACTTGAGAAATAAGAGAATTTGAAGAAGAGATGATCTCTGTTCAATTTAACCTACCATGGAAGGGGGTCAGCTTTACATGTGCTCTGTGGGTCCTGTTAGGCTCAGCACAGGGCAGGGTGCAGGAGAGACACTTGGTAATTGCCAGCTTGATGTCTGTCACCATGAATACACCCCTGCCTCTGGAAAACTTTCACAAAAGTGCTGATTTTTATTACAGAGATTGGGGCTCAGTGAGATGACTAAACACCTGGGAGATAAAATCATAGTGCTGGAACTATTGGTAGTTCATACCCATGCCTTGTTTGTCTTATTATGCTATAATAGTAGCAATGTACCATTTTTAAGAGGGGCATTGACTTTGGACCTGGATTTAAATGTAAGCTTAAGAACTCACTAATTTCAGACTTTGGAGTAGTTATTTAATCTCTCTGGTTTCAGTTTTCTTGTCTATAATATAAATCTGGTAATATCTTACTCATAGGGATGCTACCAGGACTAACAAAGTACCATCAGTGATTTGGCTGCCATGATAATTTGCAGCTATTTTTTGAGGATAGATAGGCTGTAAAAGATCTAAGGTCTTGAATTATATTATAGCTGAAAAGGAAAAATATACATTTGGAGAATTAGGCAGAACAAAAATTCATATCTATGGATATAAACTGAGAGAAATTGTGAGTAAATTATATATGCACTGTAGTTCAAAAATCTTGCCCATTAGAATTAACCAACGCCAGTTTTTGTTTTGTTTTGGCTTTTGCTTGACTTACCTGGATGATTTCCTAAATTCTCTTTGTGCAGGGTAGATATAGCTCTAGTGTTTAAGAACAGATACATTATTTTGTCCATCTTTGTCTCAAGGATGTCTTTGCAGATTGAAGGATTATTTTTAGATTTTAGGTTTTTATTTGACACCAAAGCATTTATTCTGATTAGATCAATTACCAAAGTTATTGATTGAGTCTAGTTGCCTAAAAAAGTTCATGAATCCTATTCCATGCACATTTTGGTTACCACATGCAGACTCAGGCCAGTCAGTCGTCGCCATGAGGAGCGTCCATGGATCTCGCCCACAGTGCCCCTCCTGCAGCCACATCAACAGGTTTTGTGATATGTCCAGGATTGCCATCCTCTTTTTCATCTGGTTTCACTCTTGATTCCACAAAAAAATATTATCCCCTTAAAATTCACAGTCTCCTATACTTACAGTCTTCTCCAGAAGCAAAACTTCACTACATGACATGAAACAGGCACATAACTGTTTCAAGTTAATCTTGAAAATAATTTTATAAACCAATTGTAAATCTTATTGCTTTTATACTTTTCTTATATAAAATTTATAACTCTGCCTCAGTCAATGCAAATAGGATTCAAAATTGGATTAATGTATACACATGGTGGTGAAAATTAATGGAAGAGCAAGTATTCAGTTGATATTTTGAAAGGCTGTTTCTCCTGGGTTTTGAAACTCAGAAACATGACATGGAGGCCCTATGTCTCACCACTCCTCTCAGGCCTGTATTCTGGACACATTCTTCCTTAGCTGAAATAAGCATATTTTTTTTTCTTTATACCTGTGGGAGTCATGTTTGTTTATTAGCTGAGGTTTACCCCTTAGTTATTTGGAATTTCTGTTGATAGGATTTTTAAAAAGGCATTTGCTCCTTCCTTCCTTCCTTCCTTCCTTCCTTCCTTCCTTCCTTCCTTCCTTCCTTCCTTCCTTCCTTCCTTCCTTCCTTTCCCAGACATTTATTGAGAGCTGTATAGTGGTAAGCACTGGGCTGGATTCTTGAGGCAGTACAGGGGTGGTAGTGGTACACAAAATGTATAAGATGCAGGAGTGCACAATGTAAGATTATATAGGGTTCACACAAGCAATTAAACATATACCACAGGAGTGAATGCCAAGGGCACTTGAGTGCTGCAAGAAAAGACTCGAAGAATCCAAGGACAGGACATAAATCAGATCTTGGTGGAGGGGCAGAATGTCACTAAGTGAAGATGGAATTAGGGTATTCCAAGAATAGAGAATTCTCTTAACATGATCTTTTATTCATCTTGGTCTGACTCAATCATCATTTATTGAGCAAAGCTAAGATTAGATAACTGGGACTCAGACATTAAAATGAGTTTCCAGATTGAAAGATACACTAAATGTCCAACGTAGAGGAGGCAAATAGACCTGTGTTGAGGAACATCACTGTGAAATCTCTTAACATCTTTAAAAGGTATAAACGGCTTCAGAAAAAAGTAAGGAAGACAGTTCTGAGCTTGTCAAAGCTAACTCTCGGCAGTAAGACATTGGAGCAAAGGAAAATTGTATTTTGTACATGGAATTATGTATGTACAGTTAGATAGATAAATTTTTAATTAATCATGAGGGTACTTTGAAGGCATTTTCAGACAAGCACCTTTTCTCAGGAATCTCCTAAAAGAAGAGCTCCATAAAAACAAGGGAAGTCCTGCGAGAGCAGACGAGTGGGACCCAGAGCATTGGCCCCGCCTTACAGAGGCTGGTGAAGGCCCTTGATGATGATGAGCTGTTCTCTGGGCTCCCTCACCAGGGTGCACCAGACATGAGAGGGTCCTGTCCAGACAAGAAAGTCTAGAAGACTCTAGAAAAATGTTCCCAGGAAGATGGCATTGAAGGGTTACCCGATACATTTGAACGTAACAATAGGAGATTTGACAAATTAGTGAAAATTTAGGGATGAATTCATTATAGATATATAGAAAACAAAGCAATGAATGCACATGGGAAAGTGTACCAGAGGGGAGTGCAATCACAGTAAGCACCACACCCTGAATGCTCCTCCAGACAGCACTATGATGTGACTACTGACGGGACAGGTGTTATCGTGTGTGTGGGGGGGGTGCAATGGAGATTAAGGAGAGGTGGATGCTTTTAGACTATATAATGCTGGAAATTGAAAAACATCAAGGAAAAGGAAAATAATAATATTATTTTGAAATATGGAGGTAAAATGCCAGAAGCTAAGAAAATGGGAAGATTATCTTGGAGGAGCTAGAAATGGGGCAGACTGGGGCAGACAGCGGACTACTGTTTTTCACAATAAGCCAGAACAGGTAGTTCATCTGTGTTATGTGACAGTTATCATTTTTATTCATAATTTATCCAGGGAGTCTGGGTACAGGGGGTGGGTGCACTTTTAAAATGGTGTATACTATCCAATTCAGCAGAAAACAGAAACGCTTTTGAAGATCTCTGCTCCACAACATTTTTTGATCAGTAATATGCTCTTTGACACCCAGATATTAGGTCAGACCATTCCTTTATGTGAATATGGAAAACCTGGGCAAGATCTGGAAATGTGGAGAACCTGCACTGATATTCCTAAAAGCAACTAAGTCCACAAGAGCAGTCAGAATTTAAGCACTAACAGAGACACACAGAACTATGTTTTTGTCCACTTAGTTCTAATCTAAGGCAGCAAGCAGCAGAACATCTGCAGTTCAAAGGAGTCATGTGAACACAGAAGGTGGGTGGAGGGCAGAGAAACTGCTTTGCAGCCATCATGGTGCCTGGCACTTGGTAAAAGTTTAATAAACATTTTTTGAATAAATAAATGAATGAATGCATAAAATATAGCAGGTTGCTTTTTGGGTAGCTGACAGGGTGGGTTCCAAGTACCAGAGGAAAACACTAGGTCACTTGCTTTCATTTCTCCTTTATTTCCAGCGTGGCAAAGACTCAGATAGTGTCAAAACTCCAAGGGACACAATTAGAAATAATTTATGCACAAATTTCTTGTCCCATTTGGAGTCAAACCTGAGACTTCAAGATTTATGGATCCCCCACTGGTTAAAACACTTTCTGCAATTCATCCAGGAGAGTAGTGAGTCTGGAGCAGCTTTCAGAATGGCTCTTCATAAGGCACTGGACTTGCCCAGAAAATTCTAGACAGATGACCCAAGCTGATTCATCTCTCTCATCTTTGCTCAGGCGGAATGGCCTTGGTTTTATCTTCTTTATACATATGGGAGTTTCATCCAAATTGATGTCTCCACCACTTAAAACTTTTGCTTTGAAACCATGGATGAGGAACAGAGCTCTTCTAGCAGAGCAAGGTTTAACTTCTTGTGGCATGTTTTCCAGGGAAATCAGAAAGGATACAAGGTCTCTCTACACAGTGGACAGAATTTGACCTAATTTAACCAGAATCTCACAGACAGGGCACCTCAGCCGATGTCTGGGTTATAATGTGTGTGTATGTGTGTGTGTGTACGTGTGTGCACACAGACACATATGCATCAGAGTAGGCAAGCCAATGGGTAAAATATATCTGTATTTTTCTATAAATCAATGTAGTTTGGGCCAGGCACAGAGGCTCACCCCTGTAATCCTTGCACTCTGGGAGACCCAGGTGGTAAGATTGCTTGAGGCCAGGAGTTTGAGACCAGCCTGAGCAACAACGACATCTGGTCTCTATTAAAAAAAAAATATCCAGGCATAGTGGTACACACTTGTAGTCCCAACTATTCATTCAGGAGGCTGAGGCAGGAGCATCATTTGAGTCTAGGAATTTGAGGTTGCTGTGAGGGAGAATGATACATTGTACTCCAGCCGAGATGACACAGCAACAGTCCGTCTCAACAAAAACAAAAGATTTAATTTGTACAATAAACTCAGATCTCCTTCTGTAAGTGGAACAATTGACCAAGTTTGTCTAAGTAAACCAAGTCAAAATTTGCTCAGTTATTTCAATTATTTCATATGTCTTCTTGTTTGTTTTTTTTCTTTTTTTGAGACAGATTCTCACTCTATCACCTTGGGTAGAGTGCTATGGTTTCACAGCTCACAGCAAATTCATTCTCTTAAGTTCAAACAATCTTCCTACCTGAGCCTCCCTAGTAGCTGTGATTACAGGCACCTGCCACAATGTCCAGCTAGTTTTTCTATTTTTAGTAGAGACAGGGTCTCACTCTTGCTCAGGCTGGTCTCGAACTCCTCTCAAGCTCAGATAATCCACCCACCTTGGCCTCCCAGAGTGCTAGGGTTACTGCCATGAGCCACGGCGCCCTGTTAGTTATTTCAGTTTTAAATCTCAGGCAACTTTAAGGTTCTACTCTTCTTTATTTTCTGCCCTTAAGTAACACTAAAATTCCAAAGAGGACTTTCACAGGTGGGTGTATGTGTGTAGGTGCATGTGTGTGTGGGTACATTGGCTTTCTATAGCAAATAGGGTTTCTTTGTCTTCTGCTGATACCAGATGCTATTTAAATTGCCAGCCCTTTGACTACTCTTGCCACTGCCTGAGGTCTTAACATGAGTTCACACTTTTTCCAAGTTCATTGGTGCACTTGCAGCCATGTCCAACTGCCAGCGGTGCACACTTTGATCTTTCATCAGACCACAGCTCAAAAGTCTGGAAACTCAGAGAGGTGTCTCAGGACTTCTCACCTGGGCTCATTATCTATCATTCTTCTTTTGCCACTTAACAGTGGAACACATATCCAAGACTACTCCCACGCTGAATTCTCAAGTGGGAACCAGGCATTATTCCCTCTTTCCAGGGCTGTAATTTAGCTAACACACACCAGAATGGTCATTAAGATTAATCAGCCATCTCTTTTAAGTGGCCAGTGCTGGTGATTTTCTGGATGTTAAATATTCAAAATCCTATCTCTCCTCCCAAATCTCCCAAGAACAGGAAGCTCAGTCATTCCTCTCCTCTCTAGAACTTAGTCTGATAAGAACAGGAGTGGAAATCGCACTCTCAGTCTGGGGTGGCTTCTTCTTTAAGGTGACTCCTTTCCTCTGGCCCAGGAGCCTCCGTGTGGCCTCCAGGATGCTGCAGTCCATCTTTTCCTCTATCTGCTTTCTTCTCCTTGTCTGTGACACAAGCTGTTCTCTGACTCCCTTCAGGTCTTGGCCTCTTGAGGCTCACAAGAAACTGAATCTTGACTATCAACAGCCTTGACTTTGTAGATCACTGTCTCTGCAGTAGGGTTCATATTGTATTTTAAGAGATTCAAAAGCTGAGCACTGACTGCTCATTTTCTCTTTGTGCTCCTAGCATAAACCCTGCATCCTCCTGCAGCAATGCCTGCTGCTCACTGAACAGCAGAGGTGTTGGGGAGCCCTGGTTAGTGTCTCAAAATTTCATCCTGCCATAAACATTTGAGTGATGAGCCTATCCAGTCCTGCCCTTCTGCAAACACAGAAAAAAGCCAGATATTATAGAGACACATTTGGCCATGATACCTTTTAAAATCATGTTAATCATAAAGGAGTTTGCAATGTATACAGGGTCATGATGAGCAGTTCTTTTATCATAATAAAGTCAAGTTATATTAACAATCAGTTTCTTATGTAGACCCCATGAGAGGTTTTGTCAGAAAGGTAATCATTGGAGCTCTCTAATGTTCTTTATGGACATATAACAATTATTTTGCAGTACCAAGTAGAATACTGTATTCCCATAACTCTTCACCCCACCCAGATTCACATATGGCAATGTGATTTGGTGGTCATTTTTGCTTAGAATCCAGCATTTAAAAAAAGGACAGAGAAGGGAATGCCAGGGGTCTGCCCCCCCCTCAAAAGCACAAGGCTGAAGAAATTTACAAGGCAAGACTTCACTGGAAACTGAAGAGTTCCAGAGTAAGAGATGGCATGTTCCCAAACAGAGAGAAGAATGGAACCTTGAGAGAAGAGAGAGAGTTTAAAACAGGAATAGACCGTAAAAATAAGAAAGGAAAGATAAGGTTAGAAAAATAGGAATCATTCGAAGTGACAGCTTCTGGACGTCTAAAAAGCATTCAAAAGGGACTCATTAAGTGTCTGGGCAATGTGACCAGGTCTCTTCTACCTGGCAAGAAGACAAGATAGCTACACAAAGCCTGCATTTCCAATCCTCTACCAAAATCACTGCATGTTTTGAGTTTGCCACCCAAAGTCTGTATGTATATATGCTCATTCTGGGGCCCCGGGACCCAGGTAGTTCTTTAAAAAGGAAAGGAAGAGTTTCTTTCCTCTGCAGATGTGAGTAAATGCTTTCATCACAGACATTAGACCTCTAGAGAACAGACCACAGGAACAGTGAAACTGCAGTGGTGTCCTGTACCTCAGTGCACGTCCCAAGGAAAGCTAGAGACACAGGGCTTGGGATTTCGAGAGTTTCATCTGGTTATAGGAATAGGTTTCTTTTTGTTTTACAAAAGTTGCATAATATGCTTCAAACTTTGTTCACAAACTGTATAAAACAGGCTGTGGCGGATCTGCTTATGGAGAGCTACGTGCACAGAGAAAGAAAATCTCAACTCATGCTCCCAATGAAGTAACTTGCATACATGTCACAACGAGAATCCCAGGACCCAGAACCCCGGGCAAAGGCCCAGATGTTAGGACTGCCGACTAGCAGAGTTTGACCTGACATGGTAGAACAATTGTTTCTGGGCAATGAAACAGCCTGAAAAGTTGGAAAGAAAACAAGCCTGAGCTCTCTGCCCTGACCCGCCCAGGCCTGTCAAGATTTCCCATCTGCACTCTGCTGACCACCACCTCGTCCCAGAGAGGAAGGGGACAAACTCATCCTTGTCAGTGCTGTTCTCACAGCCTTCTGATGCTCAGTACAACTTGAGAATAGGACATATTGGTGCCTGGAAGTCCAATCCAGGGATTATCTTCTTTGATCTGGGTCAAGAACACTGTGACCTTGAGAAAACTGCTAATGTCTCTAAGCCCCAGTTTTCCTGTATATAAAATGGATAATAATATTAGCTTCTTTATATAATTTTTCTGTGAAATCAAGTTTAAAAAATCCATTTAAGGTACTTAGTGGAAGAGTGAGAACAGAGAAATTCCTTAGTTTGCTACTATTATTTATGTTACTAACCCATCACTTCTACTTAATATATCAATATATTTCTATGTTGTAACTATTTCTTGGCATTATTTATAGTGGCTGCTTAGTTCTCCACTATATGAATGCCTTATAGTTTATTTAACTAATCAAATATTGGGAAGCATTTAGATTGTGTCTATTTGTCTTACCATTACACATCCAGGTAGAGTTGGTTGATTAGATATATGTGTCTATTTTCACTCCTCCCTAAAACCTCTCAAAAGTACAATGAAGGGCTTTTTAACATCATAAGCTCATGGAATGTGAAGAAAGAAGTGGAAGAAACAGCAAAAAAATTATAGAGGTAGAACAGCAAACATTTCAGCAGGCCTAAGAAAACTGAATGTCAACCCAACAGCAGCAAAGGCCAAGAATCAACCCTTTCTCTGCCTCAGAATCCCCAGGTGGGCACCAATAGCTCTAGGAGTTGGGATGAAAAGAGATGCTAAAATAAAAAAGGTTGCTCAAAAGTCTGCCTCAGAAGCAGTCCGGCCCTAGTGCTCCTCAGCGATCTCTCACTGTTGAGAATCTACCCCTCTGCCACCCTGAGAAGATGCTAAAGATTTCTTCTCCAGGGACACAAGGCACAGTTAAAGGTGGAGGCTTCACAGTGAAACATGGGGCTAAATAAGGCACAATGGATGCCAAGTTCCTTGGGGTTCTCGTCCTTTCCCACTGGCAGCCAGCCCTTCTCCCTACAGATTGGAGGTCAAGGAATTTCCTCTTTAGAATCTGATTAGCCCAAGAAGAAAGACTTAATCACACTGATATTAGGGTTATCTCAGCTCATTTCTCTAGTCAGACGTACTCACAATTGTCAGTCTCCATTTAAATGATCACAACCTGATCATGTCACTCAGAAATGAGAAATAGTTAAGGTTCCTTAAAAAGATCAGTGACCATTGCACCTACAGGAGCCAGAGCCAAGAATCTGAAAGCTTCTCATAAACTCCAACAATGTCTATGACTGACTTGTTTCAAGTGAAAATGCACAGGAATGTGCATATGAGTGGTACAATGGGTGTCACTGTACACCCAGCAGAATGAATAAAATGTTAAAAGATGGACATTGCCAATGGGCCTTTCACACACTGTTGGGACCACAGTAAGCTCATAAACCACTTTGCAAATCTGCTTAGAGATTTCTAATAAAGTTAAACATATACTTACCCTTAGAAAAATGATAATAGCCTTTCTTTTCTCACTCTTAAATGTGGTCTAGCAACCATGGATCACCAGAGATATGAAGAATGTCTTTACCACGAGACAGGGAACTGAAAACAGATGGAAGAGAACAATTCAGCAGTCTACATAAGATGATCAGAGGAAAAGAGGGAAAGTAAGGAAGGAAGGAAAGAAGGAAGGCAGGAAGGAAGGAAGGAAGGAAGGAAGTCTAGCATTAACATTCCCAAAGATGTGAGAATATATTGCAACCATGAGAGAAGAACAGGAACAAATAAAAAGAAACACACATAAAACAAAGAACTTTCAGAAATTAACAATATGGTGGTGAAATGAAAAACTCAGTGGCTGAGTGGAAGGGGGGGAATTGAAGTTGAGAAAAAATTCCCAGAAATTACAGCAAAAAGAGGAAATGTAAATGAGAGAAAAGATAGTATTTGAAGGAAAGAGGATATTTTAAATTATAGAAAATAGCAGCTTAAGATAAAATCAGAGAATTCAAAGACTTTGAAAAGTCTTTAAACATTAAAACATAAAAATAGTAAAAGTTTATTCCTAGTGCCAGAACAGCAAGGCAGATGGCAAGTACTAAAACATTATTAGTGATCTTTCTAAATTAAATAAATCTTAACGTCTAGCACCAACAGAGTGAAAAATCTGTTACACGGGGCTTACTGGCAAGTTACGATCTCAATGCAACTATTTTAAATGAGAAATGAAAAGGCATAAACTATAAATGCAGACCAGTGCAAAAACAACCTATTTATGAATGTCAATCCAGCCAGTCTTTACACATTTCATGAAGGGCAAGGTCACGTGAACCCTCAATCCCTGTGGCTGCTTTTATGACAATCCTGATTCAGCGAAGAAAAATTGTTTACCAGATGTAAATTTGCTTCCCCTTTCAGTTTTTATATACATGCTAGATTCATTTGGAATGTCCTTGAGGTTCTATATGTTATCAGATCTGAGGGATTTTGAAAAGATCATGTATACCCTAGTGAAATGAAATGGAGAATTGAGATAATTAAGAAGAAAACCTAGACCAATATTTCACTTTCCCTAAAATATGCAGGTAATTGAGACTAAAGTGCTCTTCAAATTCCCTGCTTCATTTTACTTCTAAGCTTGATTTCTGTCCATATCTTGCAGAAGTACGTAGAGATCAGGTAATTGTTAAATACATTTGGTTCCTGTATTAATATATCAACAGACATCTCATGATGCCCAATAGAATCACCTAATGAGATCCCTGGCACACCCATGAAATTTCAATTTCTGGACTTAAGTTTAAAGATGCTAAATGATTCCAAAGTACAGCATGATAACCACTGATAAAGATATGTAATCAAAATTGTTATTTAGATTAAAAATACTTTGAAGCCTATGGTTTGGATTGGCTATTTATTATTTTTAAAGCTGAAACTGAAAACTATACACTTCCTTTAAAGCTACTATATGCTACATATAGACACAACATCTGAATTGGCGAGCACACTTGATTATTTTAAGTGGTTTCAGATTTGGTACCTGGCTTTCCTGACCAGTTTCCCAGCATGTCCGTGCAATAAGTTAGGGTTGAGGTGGGAAGTGGGGAGTGATAACATCATTCTTGGGGTGCCTGGCTGGCTGGAAGCAAAAGATCAAGATAACAAGATAAGTAAGATTTCTATTGGATTGTAAGAATAATGATCTTATATCTAAAGTTATGCGTCTTAATGGGAAAGACTTTAAAACTTGCCTTCAGGGCATTAAATTTGGGTCCAGCATTAAGAAGCTCTGGAAGCAAACGTGAGCTGTTACTCTTCCTTAGAGGGCCAGAACCCTAAAAAGATGCTGAGCAAACAATCACTTCACCCTAACTGGTCCAGGGAAGTTATATATATATAAAACTATATAACTATAGTTATCTATAATTATCTATCTATCTATCTATGTATTTTTTTCTTTGAGTAATTAACTGTCCCCCTTCCCCCCAGGCTCAGTGGTATTTTCTCTAAAGAGATTAATACTAGAGCTACTCTAATAGTGGAAAATAACGTCCAGCAGTCTGTTTGAAATGGTGAAGGCCAAAAAAATAAAAGAAAAAGAAACAAAGAAATGAGAAGGAAGTGGCAGGAAGGAGCAAGAGGATGGCGAAGACAGCAATGAAGGAGGAAGAAGGAGTGGAGGAAGAAAAGAAGAGAGAGTTCCAGCAGGAGGAAGGAGGGAAGGAGACAGGAAGAGAAAGGCTAGGGAGCAGCCAACCCCTGCGGAGGGCTTTTCGGGCGTTTCTCAGGACCTCTGAGGATACCGTATTTTGCTGTGTATAATGCACACTTTTATGCGCAAATGTTTGAGGGAACAACAGGATGTGCTTTATCCATGGGGAGTAGGCTCCCGAGTGGGGGAGCCCAGCGGGGCCCCGGGGACGCCGAGCTTCCTGCCCAGGCCTCGCACCGGGTTCCAGTCTGGGAGGGTCCGGGATCCGGTGCAAGCAGGTCAGCGGCCTCCGCAAGCGCTGTGTCAGGGGAGAGGGTTGGGGGGCGGCGGGCGGCGACGGGACTGCAGCCTGAGGGGCAAGAGCAGAGGTCCAGGGATGTGGCGGGAACCAGGAACCTGCGCAGGCCATGGGCCAAGCAGCGACAGAAGCTCCCGGCCCACCCGCCGCAGGTGTGACCATTTGGGCTACTCCCGGACGTTCCAGGAGGGAAGGGTTCCCCAGAGAGAGGCAAGGGGCAGGCCGCGCAGAACGGGGGACAGCGGGAGGGCGCTGTGATCTGCATGTTTACCGGGGCTCACTAGCCGGCCCCAGACGCGTCTCGCCCACAGCCCACAGCCCAGAGCTGCTGGCAACTTTCTTGCCGGGCGTTTTCCTGAAAGTTTGGGCCAAAACGTGGGTGTGCATTGTACACGGGACTGCATTTTACACAGCAAAATATGGTATGTGTTGAAATCTGTAAATTCTTGGGCTTCCACCCTGGAATCAGAATGAGAGGAGGGATGCTTAAGAATCTGAGTTTAAAACAAGCACCCCAGGTAGGTGTTAGGCATAAGAAACTGGCCTACGATTTGTTGGGCTCTCAGTCCAAAGATGCTGTCTATTTTAACTCATTTATTTTTCAATCTTCCATTCTTACCAAAGCAACGAAGGGAGTTTCACATTTTACATTTTAAGGGTATTTGTATTTTAAGGTAACATAAACCCAGGGACATAATGCTTCTGGCTTTAATGTGAAATCATGACAGCTCTCTGCGATGTAAAGGCAAGGAAATGACTAGAGAGGACAGACCAATATTCACAACAGCTAACCTTTGAGCGCTTCCCGTGTGCCACGCCCCATCCTAAATGATTTATATGTGTTAGTCACACAGTGCAAACAGTAGGCAGTATCATTTCTCTTCGCCCACAAATGAGGAAGCTGAAGCTTCAGGAGATATCGTCCTTAACAAAGCACCTGAGGGTAAGACAGGAATCAAAGCACTCAATGTTAGCGGCAAACGCTTGCCCGTGAACGGAAGGCGGAATCACCACAGACCTGAGTTCTAGCTTTAGCTCTGCCCGATTACCAGTGCAAATTCTGGTAGCTTTCCCTGCATGTGACTTAGCTTACAAGTCTGTGAAATGGGAATGATCATGATGACATAGGGAGAAGTCAATACATGGAAACCCTTGGGAAAATTAGGAAGTACTCTAGAAACCGAAGTAATCATCGTACCACTCTAATCAGGGCTCAGGTAGATGGATTCAAACCTTCCCACATGAAGTGAGAAAATGGAGATGAAGTAGTCCTGTCACTCCTCTGTCACATGTGGCCACAGTCCCAGGCAAGTATTTCTAACATGGGGGTGGGGTCAAAGCCAAAGAGTAATCACCTTAAAAAAGAAAAAAAAGGGTGCTCCTTTGACTGCTTTCTCTGGTCTCTGCTGGCGCTGAATGTGAAACACACTGACTCCTACTTTGTGCCTCATACATTTCTAGAATACTTAGGAACATCGAGTCAACATAGTCCCTTTTCCTTAAGGTGCCACTTTTAGAAGATGCGTTTATAGAGAACAATCTTCTAGGTCTTTCTAGTCCACTCAGTCACTGCTTATTTTCCACCGTGAACTCACATGCTAGAAGTTCTTAGAGGATCTGGTCCTAGTGACACTGAGAGCACATGTGGTGACAGTGACATGGAGCCAGGCAGCTGGGGTCGGGGGTGACACGGAGTGAGAGGGACATGGAGCCAGGCAGCTGGGGTCGGGGGTGACACGGAGTGAGAGGGACATGGAGCCAGGCAGCTGGGTGGGGGTGACACGGAGTGAGAGGGACATGGAGCCAGGCAGCTGGGTGGGGGTGACACGGAGTGAGAGGGACATGGAGCCAGGCAGGTGGGGTGGGGGCGACACGGAGTGAGAGGGACATGGAGCCAGGCAGCTGGGGTCGGGGGTGACACGGAGTGAGAGGGACATGGAGCCAGGCAGCTGGGGTTGGCTGACAGAGCTGGTCTGCTCAGACCTTCTTCCATTTTTACTCTTTTGGAAATTGAGCTCCCACCCTAAAGATACCTATCTTGAGTAGCTTGGGAGATTCACTCTTGAATTGGAATCTTGTAACAGATCACAGAGTTATGCTGATTATCATTTGGAATAGATGTTAGTGTCATCTTTGCTTTGAATATTTACGTCTAAAACTGTATTTGGAAATGGAGAAACAGAATAGTCTTGGAGAGGCCATGGTTGCTCTTCTCCCAAATCTTGACCTGATACATGAAGTTTGTTGGATCTATTCCCATCTCTGCGTATTGGCTGACAGTGATAAGCAACCAGACCCCCTTTGTCCAGTGACAAAGTCAGCTGTGTGACCCTTGGGTAAATGACTTTCCTACTCTGTATTTTAGTGAACTAGAGTTAGTAAAATTTGTCCTGCCTGCCTCAACAGACTTATGGGAAAAATAGGATGAGAATGTGCAGGACTATGAGAGAAAGAAACCAAAAAAGAGGAAGGGGCCATGCTGGAAGACTGGAAAAGGAAAGATGGAAGAGCGCTGGGTGCAGGGCTGGGTGGTGAGCGGCTTTGACATCCTCTCTCCTTCCGGGCTGCATCTACTAGCACAAGCCCACAGCCTCCTCCCTGCTCCGGGATTCCGAAACACGTGCATGGCAAACTTTAATGTTACTGGGGAACTATGTTCTCAATAAGAACAACATACTCTCATTTATTTTCACTAGATATTATTGTATGTTAGATATAATAACTTTATCAGCTAAGTCATTATTACACCTTCATTCTACAATTGAAGAAACTAAAGCAAAGAAGTATTTAAAACATGGCTGAATGTTTTAAACATTGAGCTAATAAGTGGCAGGGCTAGTGTGCAAATCCAGTTGGTCTGTTTTGAATTTGCTTTTGTCTCTATACTTAATGCTTTTTGGAATAGTATTTACCTAGAGATTGGGCACAGTTTACAAATAGAGTCAGTTCTTCTGTCAACTCTCAACTAGCCTTACACATAAAACTAAAGCCATTGCCTCTGCATTGTCCAGCAACAGAGCACAAGGATAGGAGAACCGGGATCTTCAGCTGTTGCACCCTGTGAAACACTTTCTTACACCTAATTCTTCCCCAGCTTTCCCAATGCCAAACTTCCCAATTTTCCCCACATGTAGGTGTGGCCCCACCCTGAGTGACTCAGACTACAGATTCAAAAGAACTGAGAGCTTAAATGGTCCCCTCACCCTCCTGCCCTCTTCCCCACCCCCATCCAAAAGTCCATCTCTTTCTCAAGTTCATAGGCTTGGCATGAACTATTGTTACCTGTCAGCTTCTCCCCTGCCTGAAGAACTATCCCATACACATGTTTGCTAAGGTGGGGCACCTGCTGGTCTTTGCCTCTCTCTCTTGCAGTGAGTAGACAGCTATGGCTGCTGTGGCACCAGGTCTGACCTTGTGGGAAAGAATCTATAGGAGGCTCTAGGGAAAGAGCTGCAGACTCAGCTGCTCACAGGAGACAGGCAGGTACCATAACCAAATGACATTAAGTTGACATAAGACAAAATTGTCTTCAAACATTTCATTCTCTCTGTAATTTTCCCACTATTTTGGATGAAGTTAAGGATTCCTATAATCTACTATTTTAAAAAAGGTGGCCTAAACATATTTTTATTGCAGAAATCAACATTTGTCTCTGCCTGAGAATCCTAGGTATCACATTTTCCAGACCCACATTTTCCAGTTTTTAAAGAGAAACCAGAAAACCATATTTTTTATTATATGTCTCCTGAGTGTATGTTTCAGAAACTAATTGAAGATTAGTTTTAAAGTAATGTGCCGTGGCCCAATTCTGCTTTGGCATTTTTGTTTTATCTTTTCAGTTGTCCTCCAAAAGGTCAAAGGGGAAGGCAGGGATGAGCAGCTGGAGACGGAGCTGCCCATGGAGAGGCTGAGCAGCTGGTTTCTCTCCAGAACCAGCTGCAGGACTGGTCACCTTGGGTTTGGTCACCTCGGGTTTTTTTTCCAGCAGGTCCCACTGAGGGATAAATAACAATGGACGGACCTTGTCTTTCCTTTGCTTCTCATCTCCCTCCAGTGAAAGGTATAAATAATCAGCTTATTGTTTAAGCAAATGCAGTTCTTCCAGAATTGGTTGCAAAAAGTCAGAGAAAAGGAGGCCTTCAACAGTCATCTTTAATTGTGGCTAAACAAGTGAATCAACCTTGAATTCAGATACAAGAAGCAAGAAATACAACAGGTAATACTGACAAGGAAACTCTTGACATGTGGAATGATGAGTAGAGAGCATCGTAAAAATACATGTCCATGATAACGAAGTCATTTTCGTTTTCTGCCAAAAAAAAAATACGTTTGGAGAATATTACTACACTATGGTTCTCCTCATTGTGATTTTGACCATAACTTTCACTGAAATATTCTTTTTCAAATAATAACTTTGTAGTGGAGGAATCTGGCTGATGTGATGCCACTTTAGCCAGGTGGTCAGAGAGAATATCACTCATAATTAGTTGTGTGGACATCACGTACCTGCTGAAGCCAGTGGATAGAAATGACATAACATCATATGTTACTAGGTATGCATGACCCCAAACTAATCATTAGGAAATACCAAACAAAACAAAAGTTAGGGACATTATATAAAATAACTGAATAGTGGAGTACTATTCAAAAGTGTCAAGGGCATGAAAGACAAAGATAGACTGAGAAAATAATCCGGATGGAAAGAGACATGCTAACAAACGCAACAGGGAGTATTGATTGAATAGTAGACCATAAAAAAGATATATTGAACAGTCGGGAAAATATAAAGTGTAAAGATTAGTTAACAATATTTTATCAATTTTATGGTCTTGATTTAGATAATTGTGCTGCAGTTAATAAGATGTAAACTTCTGGAAACGCTGAGAAGGGTCTGCAAGAGCTGTGTGTACTGTTTGTGTCATGTTTTTGTAAATCTAAAATTATTTCAAAATAAGAGTTTGGAAAAATTATTTTGTTATAACCCTACTCCAAGTCACATTGTAAAAGGATTTAGGTCTACTGCATGCTATATTTATACTATTTCATCTAACTATGTCAATGTTGATATTTGCTTTTAAATGTTGAATAATGCTTAAGCACATGAACCGCAGGAGGGCAAAGATTCAGAACAGGAAACTAGGAATTATCAGTGCTTATTCTTTACTTGCCTTCTCTCTGGGGAAAGGCCTAGTGATTGTTGTTATGTTTCTACATCCCACCTTTCCTTTGCGAAATTGCTCTTTCCTTGTTGAAAGCACTAAAATAACGATGTGGCTACAAGTCACAGTAAAACTAGTGCCCCCTTCCACTTTCTTTCTTTCTGTCTTTTTTTTTTTTTTTTTTTTAGAGACAGAGTCTCACTTTATCGCCCTAGGTAGAGTGTGGTGGCATCACAGCTCACAGCCACCTCCAACCCCTGGGCTTAGGCCATTGTCTTGCCTCAGCTCCCTGAGTAGCTGGGACAACAGGCGCCCGCCACAACGTCCGGGCCACCACCCTCGGTGTATGGGGCCGGCACCCTACCCACCGAGCACAGGCGCCTCCCACTCCCTTCCACTTTTCAAATGTTGGCCTTATAACCTATCTCCAACCAACACCAAAACGTCCTGCTACACCGATTGGTCCAGGGTGAATGTATCGCCCTAGCCAAGAGTCATGCTTAAATATTGAACATGGATAAAAGGTCCCCCTTTCCCCTTGTATCATGAACTGGCAATCTGTGACAGCAAAATTACCAACAGTCATGTGCTTCACACTATGAAAGGGTCTGACAAATGAGAGCGGCTGAAGTACAGGAGCCGGGATCGCTGGAGAGAGAATCCGGGGCAGCGTGCGTGCAGGGGCACCCACCAATGCTGTTTCAGGCTGTGGGTCCAGTCTCCCTGACCAGCTTCCAAGGTAATTTTGTTTAGTCCATGATGATTTTTGTTTTGGTAGGTGAAAATGTTAAAAATGTTACATATCAGAGGATAGGATTATACTATTTATAATGTTACTACTTGAGCCTGGTTTAAAAGGAAGGTAAGTTGGAAAGTTTTAATGCAAGAATAAATTCATTCTAAAAGGAGATGCCTGAACTAGAGTCAGAAACCACTAAAGAATATTAGACAGCAGAGTAAGGATCAGTGATAAAAGACTAGAGATGTTCAAAGATCCTCAGTTCTGAGAAGGAAAACAAGGCAAGTCCCATGAATTAGAGCCCTGCATGGCCGAGGGTTGATCATTAGCACCAAGCATGACGTAGAGCCAGCCAGCCAAACCCTCGTGAGGGGCAGGGTAAAAATCCAGCCATCGTGTATCTCGATTTGCACAAACCACCCAGTGCCGTCTTTCTGCCTTTTCAGTAGTCACTGAGAAGGTAAATAAGTAACTGTTTCTACAGGGTATTGGTTATTAGATCAATTACAACATATAGGAGCACTCTTGCTGCCTCTATCTTCTGTCCAGTCTTCCTAAATCTTTTAATTAATAGCCTGATTGAAGACATCAATATATAGGTGACTGTATTTGTGTAGAGAATGAAGGGAGAAGGAACTCACTGGATGATAAAAAAAAATTTAAGATTTCAGACATCTTGAAAGGCTAATTAAAATTTAGAGACAGAGTGTAGGCCAGGGCTTGAGATGTCACCAAGGTGGTGAGATCATAGCTCACTACACTCTCAAACTCCTGAGCTCACGGGATCCTTCTATCTTAGCCTTCTAAAGTGCTAGGATTACAGGTAAGAGCACTAAGAGGCTGAAATTTAGTAAAAAAAAAAATTTAATCTCACACTTACTTCCCTGCTCCCAGATACACAGATCAAAAACTTAAAAATTATACAAGTTATCTTGGAAATGTAACTTAATAATAGCACATGTGAATACAAATAGAGATCCTAGTAGACTAATAGTTCGATAAGAAAAAGTAAGGCATATTCAATTTTAGGCAGTTGTAGCAAAATGATAGTTTCCAAAAAGAGGTGAAATTTCTGCTCTAATAAGCACAGGTTCAGCTAAATATTTTACTTTTTATTCAGGGTGACATATTTTAAAAATTCTAGTAAATGAGCCTTTCCAGGCAAGAGTAACCAGGATGCAAAGGTAATAAAAAGATTGGGGCTGTTTAACCTAGAGGAGAAAAAGGTTAGATTAAGACATGATAATCTGTTCTCAGAGTATGAAGAGCTATTATGTATAGAAGGTATTGAAACTTGGTAGTGTGGTAATATAGGGCAAAATTAGCAGACTTGACTGGAGGTTAGTAATGAGGAAAATGAGAACAGAATTATGTCATCATAAGGAAGGACTTTGTAACCATTTCTGACAATTTAAAACCAAGAATAGGTTGCTTTGGGAGACCATGAATTACCTAACTACTTGATAGAAATATTACAGAAGAGTGTCATGTATACAAAAGGGTGTTAACTAGGTCAGTGCTTCTCAAACTTTAAATTCCATATAAATCACCAGTGACTCATTAGAAATGTGGATGCTGAGTTAGCAGTTCTGGGGTGGAGACTGAGGGTGTGAGTTCCTAATAAGATTCCCAGTGATGCCTGTAATGCTGGCATGTGGACAATACTTTGAAAAGCAAGGAACTATAAAATATTCAAGGTCACTTTTTAAATTTTTAACAGATTACCATTATTTATTTGCCTTTTTGAATATTATATTGTTGGGATACAGGGTTTTGAATTTTTATCATTATTATTCTTTTTTTCCTCTTTTACTCTTCCTTTTTTAAATTATTATTTTTTTAAAATTTTTTAAAATTATTTTTTAAAATTTTAGATTAATATGAGAGTGCCAATGTTTAGATTATATTGTTTTCCATTCTGAGGTAAAGTTCAATTTGTAGTTTAGCCCTTCACCCAGGGGGATGTGCTGAACACAGTCACACCATGCACATCAGGTGAGATCCACCAAACGCCCTCCCTCCTCCTTTCCCTCTTCCCCCCTCACCTCTTTGCATCTACCCTCACCCTTGCTAGTGTTTTTTCAAGGTCACTTTTCAATAGTGAGAGTCTATAGTTCTCCTAGCAAGATTTACTTCAGGAGCACAGAAAGCAGCTATGCACTAGGATTTCCATACCAAAACATCAGTGTTTGAGAACTTAAAGCAAGCAGGAGCATTGCCTAGAAGCAGAAACAGGGATACTCTAAAACTCACTCAGTAAATGCATATTTAAAAAGAGCCTGTTTTAAAGACAGAAAAATTTTTACCAAATACTTGTATTTTACTACTTGTAATTACACATTTTTATTAGAAAAAGGCAATAATTTTCAATAACTGGGATTAATGGCTTTCATTGCTTTAGTTTGAATAATATTCAATTTGAATCTATATATAGATTCAAATCTATATATATAAAATTAAGATTTTAAGTGTTTGCATAGTTCATTCAGCAAAAATTTTTCATAGTTTTTTATCCTCTTCAGAGCCTTTCAATATGCAGATTTTGCTTTGTTATTCTATGTTCGTTTCTGCAGGCCAGCATTTCCCAACTAGCAGAGTGAAAGATGTTCCCCAAGATGTTTGGTCTTCTCATACCTGGGGAAACCCGGAAAGCTGCTGATGCTTAGCATCTGGAAGTTCACCAAGTAGAATGTCTATTACCTCGATACTGTACTTACTACAGAGACCCACTACAAGCATGCTTCTTTCTATCATGTGAAAAGTGAGTGTGGATTTGCTGGAAGAGTTCATATTCTAAGTGCTTCATGAGCATAGCGGGCTCACCAAAATTTTCTCAAGGAGAGATAAGAAGAAAGTAAGTCAGGGACTTCTGGCAGGGGTATCTCTAGGTGCTGACCCCAATGTCAGTCTTCCCACATGGTAGATACTTTTATCCACTTATGGCAAAGGTGGTGCTTGGCAAACATTTCTAAGAAGTATGTGCATTTTTAAATTTAGAATTTCAATATTGTGTTACTTGCCATATCAAATTTAGGTGGATTCTAAATTAATACACATCCTCCTATGAAATTCTAATGATAAATTTAGCCAGAAAATAAAAGGAAGAGTTGTTATATTATTTAAAATCAAATGCTGCAAATTTTTAAATGATTATACAGTTCCTTTAAAATTTTAGTTCTCTATTTGTGCAAAATTTTTTTCATTGACAGAGCTATCAAGAATCTGAAAAGGTCATTTGTCATTAAAATTTCTTGATTAGATATGATATATAGCCTTTCAAGCTCAAAATCTGAGATGAAACGTTGTTGGTGAAAGCATATTTATATTATTCAATTTAAAGTGATCTGTATTTAATTTTCATATATTGCCTAAAATGCTATAGTTTATTTTCCTATCATAATTGTATCATATAAAAAATCACACACACAGTTGTTTCCAAGTCTCCTCTAGTTTACCCCCATGTACCACAAAATATTGTTATTTTCTATGTTGGGAAAACACTGCTCTAGGTAGGTATAATATATTCTGTTACTAAACTTCTAGTTTAATTACAGACTATATATGCATTTGTGTTAATGTATAGTTACCATTTCCCATAGCAAACGAGTAAGTCTACATAATTGGAAAGTGTTAAACCTAAATTATTTCCTCACTCCTTCTCTAATACCTCTTGAATATCTTGGAATATTATTCTTTAGAACTAGAAATGTTCTTTTCTTGATCTGAATAGTTACAAGGTGTTCAATCATTGAGCACATTGATTTTTGTACTCAAGAGTACAGTAAAACAATGAGCAGACACAGAGCTATCAGTCTGAGCCCTTTTTTAGTTCAACAATAACAAAAGGTTTAACACATTTGTTCTCTAAGACTAAAGAGATATGGCAATCTATAGATCTCATTTGAACACATTCTTACTTCCTGCTCACACTAGTATTGCTTTTATTAATTTTCAAGAAGACTTAATAAATGATTAGCTGTATCACTGGGCGGTTCTGAGTAGTCATGAAAAGCATGATACTCAACTATGACACTCAACCGATAATTCATCATGGAGACACAGTTCTCTTTAGTTTCTGGATTATTCTTTTTTGTATATAATTTAATCAAATGGATCAAATACTTTTGAAAACAATTTAACAGGTGATAATTTGCTCTTCCATTCATGATATAAAATGTAATACTGAAGAGCTTGGAAGTTACTACTCTGACCCACAAAGCAGGACAGGACTAGCCCTTGATATGAAAATGTTAGGATATATTCTTTCTCTCTCTCTCTTTTTTTTAGAGACAGAGTCTCACTTTATCGCCCTCGGTAGAGTGCCGAGGCATCACAGCTCACAGCAACCTCCAACTCCTGGGCTTAGGTGATTCTCTTGCCTCAGCCTCCTGAGCAGTTGGGACTACAGGCGCCCGCCCCAACGCCTGGCTAGTTTTTTGTTGTAGTTTGGTCGGGCCGGGTTCAAAACCCACCACCCTTGGCATATGGGGCCGGCGTCCTGCCCACTGAGCCACAGGTGCTGCCCCAGGATATATTCTAAATCAGTTTTCTCTTCTAGCCTTGTAAAAAGTTATTTCTTTTGGTCAGTGCCTGTGGCTCAGTGGGTAGGGCACTGGTCCCATATACCAAGGACACACAAAAAAAAGTTATTTCTTTTGCACCCCAGAAATTGTGGCCAAAAGGTTCATAGGATAAAAATTAGACAATTTCAGGACAAATTGCAGATTATTGTGTGGATGGGGACATTATCTTCTTGTGCAAGTTTAGTTTGCTCTATTAGATATACCAACCAAATGTTTATTCCAGGCTTGTGTGGTGCTCCATTTAAGACGAATCTCATGAAAGAGACCACCTTATTGCCAATACTGCCAAACTGACTGATTTAAACAATACTAATAAAGGGGCAAAACGTTCCTGTTCTGAGCACACCTACCATTTTAAGCACTTTCCATGGGTTTGCCTTGCCTTGCTAGCTCACAGTTAGCCTCTGTCTGCCATGACAATGAACACCCCGGAGAGCCTGAGGTCACAATTCAGGCTGAGGCGTGAAGGAAAAAGAAGACAGCTCGTTTAGCCGACAACACCCACACGTGACTTCACACGCTTTGTAAACAAAGAGCAGACGGCAGAGCTCTCTCTCTCACGTGACAGTTACATGATTGTAAAACGCTGGACAGCATCACATAGCCTATGAGCATTGAAAAGATGTTTATGTTTAAAAAAATTATCATTCTAGTCCATAGTTCTGCAAACATGGAGGCAATTGAAAAATTAGCTGAACCCCATCCTCCATCAAGTCTTGTCTTATTTGCTTTATACAAAAAAAACCTTTTGCTTCCTTTCTCCATACCTTCATGTGCCCTCTTCGCTTAGGAAAGTTTTCGGTTTCTCTGGAGGAGATTGCGCCCCCGGCGGTTGGGAGCTAGAACAGGAAAAGCAGTTCGCCCGCTTTCATCTCCCAGCAATTTTACTTTGGGGCTGAGTCCAGCACTTCCCCGAGAGCTCATCTCGAGTAGTCACGACCAAAAATCTAACCCCACTCCCACTCACCCCCCATCAGCTTCCTAATTTGCTGTTAAAAAGAGGGGAAAGGCTCGCGTCAGAAGGCGAACAGTTCAGTGTGGGCAGGTGCAGAAGGGCGGGGGTTCTCGGCGCTCAGAAGCCAGGGCGTGATCTCCGCGGTCCGCGGGGGTCGCTGTCCAGCCCCCGGTGCTGAATACTAGGTGTCGAGGTTCAGAACAGCAAGACTGCAAGAGCCTCCTCCATGGAGACCCAACTCATTTCCCGAGGGTGGGAGGTGGAGGGTTCTCTTAGACGTTTGCTTGTTTTCTTTCCACAGGAAAACATTTTACCACGAAGATATTGTGCATTTCATAGGAAAGTCATGACACAGCTCCAGTTTGGCACCAAAGTCAAGAGCTCTATTGAGGTAAACTGGAAAGTCCAGGGTTCTTGAAACCTGCTTCTTTCCTCCCTGAGCAACACAACAGCATCTGGTATACTTCCCCCACCCACCATGACGATAAATTAAAAAAATATGTTTTAAAAATCATGTGATTAATTATTTATCTGATAAGCACTGTAGAGTTGATGGTGGTACTAGACTTCAAAATATCTAGAATTTTAGATATTATTTTACTGAGGTTTGAGCAAGAGGGGAGAGAAGGAAGTAAATTTGTAAATGAAGGTGGTTTGCTGAAAATTTCATTTTTAAAAACATCGTTTTAACATCGTTTTGGAAACATGTTCATTTTCTTAGGTAATTTAAAGCAGAATTGGGGCAGCAGTGGCTTCCCTCCTCTTTACTCTCTCAGCCTCTGTTTAGTTGGAAGGATTTGAGAGCCCTGTTCTTCTTAGCAGGTGCTGATATTCAAAGGGCCCTTGTAAGAATTCTATCCACCGCCCCCCCCCCCCCACACGCACAAGATAATAAATTAAATAAAAAGTGAATGGGCGGGGGGGTGGGAAAGTGTTCTGCTCTCCAGCCTTTGGTTA
>CAUYRH010056255.1:0-15915 GCA_963574655.1 Perodicticus potto
TTTGGTACTACTGTGAAAGGAATGGAATCTTTGACTGTTTTTTCAGCTTGGTTGTCATTAGTGTATATAAAGGCTACTGATTTATGAGTGTTGATTTTGTAGCCTGATACCTTGCTGTATTCCTTGATCACTTCTAAGAGCATCACAGTAGAAACCCTGGTGCTTTGCAGATATACAATCATATCGTCTGCAAAGAGTGAAAGTTTGATCTCTTCTGAACCTATGTGGATACCCTTTATTGCCTTTTCTTCCCTGATGGCAAAGTCTAAAACTTCCATTACAATGTTAAAGAGCAATGGAGACAATGCGCAGCCTTGCCTGGTTCCTGATTTAAGTGGGAATGATTTCAATTTAACTCCATTCAATACAATATTGGCTGTGGGTTTGCTGTAGATGGCCTTTATCAATTTAAGAAATGTCCCCTCTATTCCCATTTTCTTTAGTGTTCTGATCATGAAGGGATGCTGGATATTGTCAAAGGCTTTTTCTGCATCAATTGAGAGAATTATGTGGTCTTTATTTCTTACTTTATTTATGTGCTGGATTACGTTAATCGATTTATGTATATTGAACCAGCCTTGAGATCCTGTGATAAAGCCTTCTTGGTCATGGTGTATAATTTGTTTGATGAATTGCTGAATTCTGTTTGCTAGGATCTTATTAAATATTTTTGCATCAATATTCATTAGTGATATTGGTCTTTAATTTTCTTTTCTTGTTGGGTCTTTTCCTAGTTTGGGGATCAAGGTGATGTCTGCTTCATAAAATGTGTTCGGTAGTATTCCATCTTTTTCAATATTTTGGAAGAAGTTTTGTAATATAGGTACTAGTTCTTCTTTAAAGGTTTGGTAGAATTCTGACGTGAAGCCGTCTTGTCCAGGGCTTTTCTTTTTAGGGAGTTTTTGTATAGTTGATGCTATTTTAGTACTTGATATTGGCCAGTTCAACTTTTCCACATCATTCTGGCATTCTGGTTAAGACTTGGAAGGTGACGTGCTTCCAGATATTGGTCAATTTCCTTCAGATTATCATATTTCTGAGAGTAAGGTTTCTTGTAATATTCATTGAGGATTGTTTGAATTTCTGAAGAGTCTGTTATTATTTCATCTTTATCATTAAATTAATAAAACAGGCTAGAAATAATATGGAAGTTGTGGATTAATAAAAACAATTATTTTTTAAAGGTATGTATATGAGATAGAGACACAGACACATAAAAAGCCATGTGTGACTTAAATACTGTGATATATTCTAAGAAATGTGTAGTAAATTTAACAGGAAATGTAGGCAATTTAATCATTATGTGTCCATCACAGAATGTACTCATACAAACCTAGATAGTCTATAGACTATGGCACATATGCACCCTATAGTATAGTGTGTTGTTTCCAGGCTACAAACTGGTGTCACATGTTACTGTTCTGAATATTGCAGATAATTTTAGTGTAATGGTATATATTTGTGTATTTAAACATATCTACACATATAAAAGATATAATGAAAATATGGCATAAAAGATAGGGGAAACAAAAGTACACCTGTATAGAGCACTTACCATGAGTAGATCTCGCGGGACTGGAAGTGGGTCTGGGTGAGTCACTGAGTGAGTAGCAAGTGAATGTGAAAGCCTAAAATATTTATGAGCACTACTGTAGACTTTATAAACACTGTACACAGAGGCTACACTAAATTTATGAAATATATTTTTCTTTCTTCAATAATAAACTTAGACTATAATGTTTTAACTGAATATCACTGTCTTCTACCTTCCTATCTTGCTCCCCTGGAAAGTCTTCTGGGGTAATAACATGCATGGGACTTTCATTCCCTGTGATAATAAGTCTTCTTCCGGAATACCTCTTGAAGACCCTCTCGGAAGTTGGTTTTACAGTTATCTTTTTTTATGTACGTAGAAAATTACATTTTTAAATAGCAATAAAAATATAGTATAGTAAATACAACCAATAACATAGTCATTTGTTGTCATTATCAAGTACTATGCATTGTACAAAATTCTATGTTTTGTACTCTTTTTAAGTGTTACATTTTTATATGACAGACAGTATAGTATGTTTGCTTACACTGGCAGCACCACAAACAACTAATATGTTGTACCACTAAGTTACAAAGGTTACAAAGACAGTAGGTAATAGAAATTTTTCGACTCCATTATAATCTAATGGGATGACCTTCATAAATGCAGTTTGTCATTTACTGAAATGTCATTTTGTGGTACATAACAATGTGTGCATATATTTCTGTATGATTGAAATAACAAAATAGAAGAGCTACGTGATAAAGTAGATTACACTGAAAAGAGAATTAATGATTTAAGCCTCTAAGAAATGAATAAACATTAAGACAATTGCAGGAGAGAATAAAATAGTCTAAAATATGCTTTCTTGGTAAAATGTTATAGTTGGAATTGCAGCAATATTTGAGAAAGACATATTTAAGTGCTTTGTAGGAATTTTGACAAACACCAGTTCTTAGATTTAGGAAACTCAATAAATCCCAAGAAGGATAAATAATAAGAAAATGCCATATAAATAATTCATAGTGAAACCACAGAAGACAAAAAAACTTAGGAGCAAGGTCAGATTATTTATGATGGAATAATAATTTCCTAACAAATGTTTTTTCTTGAATTTTGTGTTAAATTTATATACAATAATTGTACATATTCGTGGAGTACAGTCTGTATTTTATGATACACACACATATATACATTATAGATTGAAGAGTTCCTGCTATTTAGCATACCTCTTGCCTCAAACATTTATTGTTTCTTTGTGGTAAGAACATTTAGCTTATTACTTTTAGTTATTTTGAAATCCACACTACAATATTGTTTACTTTGGTCACTCTTGCTAGAGTACCCTGGAACTTACTTATTCCCCATAAAAATGTGTTTTATAACCATTGACCAATCTCTTTCCATCATTCTCTCCTCTCTACCCTACTCAGGTCTGGTAACCACTATTCTAGTCTATATTTTTTAGATTCCACTAATGATTGTGATCACGTGGTGTTTTTCCGTCCGTGCCTGGCTTACTTCACATAACATTGTATCCTTTAGGCCTTTAGCCTGTACCATGTTGTCATAATAACAGGATTTCATTTTTTCACAACTTAGTTCTCCATTGTATATACATACCACATTTTTCTTTATCCATTAATCTGATGATGGATACTTAAGTTGATTCCAAATGCAAGCTATTGTGAGTAGTGCTGAAAAAACATGGGAATGCAGATAATCCATTAGACATTAATTCCATTTCTTTTAGATAAATGCATAGTAGAGGGATGGTTGGATTACATGGTATTTATATTTTTAACTTTTTGAAGAAGCTTCATGTTATTTTATTTTTTTATTTTTTTTTATTAAATCATAGCTATTAACATTAGTGCAATCAGGGGGTACGATGTGCTGGTTTTATATACAATATGAAATATTTTCATCAAACTGGTTAACATAGCTTTCATGGCATTTTCTTAGTTATTGTGTTCAAACATTCATATTATTTTCCATAATAACTGTGCCAATTTTCATTCACATCATATGAAAGTTATCTTTGGTTCACATAAATACCCTCGTTTATAATTTTTTAACATTTTGATAGCCACTACAATTAGGGTTAAGTAACATTTTATTGTATTTTTGATTTACATAGTCACATGATTAGTGATGCTGATATACATTTTTTATGTACTTCTTGACAATTTGTATGTTTTGAGAAATGTCTATTCTAGTCCTTTGCCTGTCTTTTAACTAATTATTATTTTTTTCTTTTTCCTATGAAGTTTATTGAATTCCTTATATATTTTTGGATGTTAATCTTTTGTCAGATGCAGAGTTTGCAAATATTTCTCTTTTTCTATAGGTTTTCCTTTCACTCTGTTGATTATTTCCTTTGCTATGCAGAAGTTTTTTAGTGTGGTACATAGTATAATCTCATTTGACTATTTCTGATTTTGCTCCCTGTACTTTTTAGATCTTATTCAGAAAATACTTGCCAGATCAATGTCAGTAAATGTGTCTCCTATGCTTTTTTCCTAGTAATTTAGGAGTTTTCCCAGAACAATTTATTGAAGATAAGACTGTCTTTTTCCAAATGTGTGTTCTAACTAACTAAATATATAAATAAACAAGAAGATTCAAATAAATAACAGGAGAGATGAAAAAGAAGGCATTACAGCTGGTAACATAAAAAGACAAAGGATCATAAAAGACTATTTTAAGCACATGTATGCCAACATATTGAAAAACGTGAAAGGTGGGTTGGCGCCTGTGGCTCAAGGAGTAGGATGCCAGCCCCATATGCCTGAGGTGGCTGGTTCAAACCCAGCCCCAGCCAAAACCTGCAAAAAAAAAAAAAGAAAGAAAAAGAAAAAGAAAAAAGAAAGAAAGAAAAAGAAAAACTTGAAAGTAGTGAATAAATTCCTGGACACATAGAACCTACTGAAATTGAATTATGAAGAAATAGTAAAATCTAAACAGACTCATAGTGAGTAATAAGATTGAATGAGAAACAAAAAGTTTCCTATCAAAGAAAAATCCAAGACCTGTTGACTTCATTGTTGAATTCTACCAATGTTTAAGAACTCCTACAAATCTCTTTCAAACTATTCCATAAAGAAAACTGAAGAAGAGAAAATTCTTTCAAATTCATCCTACCAGGACAGAAAAAGAGGCAATAACAACAACAATAATAGCAATAAAAGCAAAAATAACAGGCCAGTATCTCTAGTGAGCATGAATTAAAAAAAAATCCTTAACAAAATACTAGCAAACTATGTTTAATAGCATATCAAAAATATCACTCACCAGGACAAAGTAAGATTTGCCCCAGGAATGTAAGTGTAGTTTAATATATCTAAATCTACAAGATACATCACATTAACAGGATCAAAGAAAAAATTATAATTTCAATAGATACAGTAAAACCATTTGATGAAATTCAGTGATCCCCTTACGATATAAACTCTCAAAAAAAAATAATAATAAGTATAGTTAGAACATGTCTTAACAAAATAAAGGCCATATATGGAAAAGCCACAGCTAACCTCTTACTAAGTGGGGAACGCAGAAAACCTTTGTGTTAAAACCTGGAATTCTTTTTTTTTTCTTTTTTTTTGAGACAGAGCCTCAAACTGTCACCCTGGATAGAGTGCTGTGGCATCATATCTCACAGCAACCTCCAATTCCTGGGCTCAAGCGAGTCTCCTGCCTCCACCTCCCAAGTAGCTGGGACTACAGGGACCCGCCACAACAGCCGGCCATTTTCTGTTTGCAGCCGTCATTGTTGTTTGGGGGGCCCGGGCTGGATTCAAACCTGCCAGCTCAGGTGTACGTGACTGGCGCCTTAGCCCGTTGAGCCACAGGCGCCAAGCCAAAAACTGGAATTCTTATTTGAAAGTGAAAGCACCCACTTTCGCCACTTCTATTTAACATGGTACTAGAAGTCATAGCCAGAACAATTAGGCAAAAGAAGAAATAAGAGGCATCCAAATTGGAAAGAAATTGGAAAGAAGTAAAATTATCTTTGTTTGCAGTGAACATAATTGTATGTATAGAATACAACTCAGCCATGAGGAAGGATAAATTAAGTAAGGCCTTTTGGCCTGGTGCAGTGGCTCATGCCTGTAATCCTGTAACTATGGGAGACAATCTGCTCAGGCGGGCAGATTGCCTGAGCTCAGGAGTTGGAGACCAGCCTGAGCTAGAGTGAGACCCAGTCTCTAAAAACAGCCGGACACTGTGGTGGGGACCTATAGCCCCAGGTACTCGGGAGACTGAGGCAAAATTATTTCCTCAGCCCGAGAATTTGAGGTTGTTGTGAGCTATGATGACATGACACTCTACTGAGGGTGTCAAAGTGAGACTCTGTCTCAAAAATAATAATTAATTAATTAATTAAGGCCTTTGCTGCAATTTGGATGAAAATGGAGGCCATTATCTTAAGTGAAGTATCTAAAGAATGGAAAAACAAGTACCACGTGTACTTGCTCTTAAACTAGAACTAACAGATGAACACACATGTGCACAGAGGGAAGTACAACTTGGTGGAAATCAACTGGGTGGAGGGAGGAGGAAAGGATGAACCAAAACCTACCTAACAGGAATAATGAACAGTAACTGGGTGATGGGCACCTTTATAACACTGAATTTAGCATAACAATGTAACCCAATACATGTAACACAAAACACTTGTACCCCCATAATATTTTGAGAAAAATATAAACTCAACAGACTCCATCAAAAAACTATTGAACTAACAAACGAATTCAGTAAAGTTGCAGAAGTCAAAATCAAAACACAAAAATCAATAGCATTTTTACACAGCAATAGTGAACTATCTGAAAAAAATTAAGAAAGCAATCCCATTTACAATAGCAACAAAAATATAAAATAGCTAGGAATAAATTTAACCATGTAAAAACTGATTATTAATATACATTTCATGTTGCTTATCTTTTTTTTTCTCATTCTGGATATGGAAATTGCCTTAAATGTATCATTTAATAAAATCATATCCAATCAATGATTAATATATTTTGATTTCTTTTTACATATGAGAAATAAATTTTGGCAATATAAATATATTGTGCATAACTATTGGCTTTATGAATTATAAAAATGGAGTAAGGAATTAAAAAATGAGAAAAATAGTAAAAATAAAGGAATAATTCTGGGGAAATTGGGATGAACACATCAGGGAGGTGATTCAACATAAAATATCATAATGACAAAAATATTAGCATAGTGCTTCATATATAAATATACATTGCCTCATAATTTTATTTTTAAATTTAAAAGAAAGTTATGTGAACATCCAGTGGCTGAAATAATCTCATCCAATGGGGAGAATCAAATAGCATCACATGTTTCTCTATAAACAGATAATATTTTGAAAGCTAAAGAAGTGGGCATGTAAGATATTTCCCCAAATGCCTTTGATTAGATAATTTCCTTAGGTTTTCTCTCAGGCTCGGGCAAAAGAGTCTTTTTTTTTTTTCCAGCAACTTCTGGCCAGGGCTGGGTTTGATCCTGTCAACTCTTGCATATGGGGTCAGCACCCTACTCTGTTGAGCCACAGGTGCTGCCCAAGCCCATGGATCCTAATGGGATGATTTCACAAAGGTCCATTTTCTCCCTTTCTCTCTCTCTTTTTCTTTCTCTACTTCTCTCTCACTCCCCACCTGCTTGTTGAGCTCCTTGCTGTCTCCAGATCTCCCATAGGACTTTGTGGACACGACTTTTCTCCTGTGGAATTGTGAATAATAAAATATTTTTATTATTTCACGTTTTGTCATGCCAATTTCTGTGTGTCTCACTCTCCTTCCAGGCCTTCCTAGAGAATGACTATCTTGAAAGGAATAAACTGGACCCAATTTAGATAAGAGCCACAAAATTGTCTGTGTGAGGACAATTTGACATGGGTCAGTTCCTTAGATTTTAGGCTTTTTGCCAGGGTAAAGGAGGAGCTCATGAAAGTCACATTATAAACATCCACAGTTATCTCCCCTGGAGCCCCATCAGTGCAGCGTTATGATTTATAGCTGCTCTCCAGAGAGAGACACCTCAAGACCAAATTGGAAAGAGAGAATTACAAGATTGTTGACCAGAATCAGTTCTGGGAAACCAGATGTACCCCTGCTTACTTGCTGGCAGTCTTTGCTCTCAGAAGTGTCCAAAATTTCTTTTCTTGCTTTCCACGTGACTCTCCTCTAATAACATTTCGGGTGTCTCTCGCACTTCAGATGTCTCAGAACCCTGCTTCATTTCTATCTCTCTGATGCTTGCCAGGACATTTCTCTTGTTTTAAAGGAGTAATGTGTGGTTAGATAGGACCCAATTTGATAATCCAGGCTAAATACTGATGTAAAGATCTTCAATGTTAATATAGGTGACCTTTAAACGATGCAAGAGTTAGGAGCATCAACTCCCTATGCAGCTGAAATCCATGCATAACTTCCGGTCCCCCCCCCCCAAATTAACTACTAACAGCACACTATTGACCAGAAGCCTTACCACTAACATAAGGCTTAACAGTTGATAAATACATATTTCGTATGTTATATGTATTATACACTGCATTGTTACAATTACGTAAGAGAAAAGAACATGCTATTAGAAAATCATAAGGCAAAGAAAACATGCTTATATTTGTTGACATTGAAGTTCACTCTGCCTGCTTGCAAAATACATTGTCTGTCTTAATGGCAAGCAGTCACAACCATGGACCTCAATCTAGGATACAGACTGAGCAATTTGACTTTTTCTTGTAATGTCATGACATTTTTCTGCTTCTTAGGAGCACTTCCAGGACCACTAGTGGCACTTCATATGGGTCCCATGGTGTTATTCAAGGTATACATTGTCATACTAAATGTAATGAAAAATACATGAAAACAGAGAGAAACACTTTTTACTGTGATATCAATTCACTGGACAGATGGACTACTCATACATAGAGGATGGTTATCACATGGTACTTCACGAAGATACAACACTGGTGCTCACCACTAACAATAGGTGGTAATAAAATTATTACAGTAGTACAGTGTATACTACAGTGAATATTATGCAGTTACGATTTAATACTGAATGTTTACTTACATTTTTCTGAACTGCAAATGGCACCATGTACAGTCCACATTGGTGTAAATTTTGAAAAGTTTTAACTTTCTTATGATAGGTATATATATATATATATTATAGTAAAGTAAATAATAAAAATAGGCTAGTATCTATGTATACTATTTTTATTCATGGCATATCTACCTTTTTAAAAATATGTCTAGACTAAAATCATCACAAATTTCTCCTCAATGTTCCAATAACTTATTGAAAAAGAATCATATATGAGTGGACATGTAAAGTTCAAATGTTATTGTTCAAGGGTCAGCTATACATCTGCAAAGTTCCTTTTTGCAGTGAAATATAACAAATTTACATATTTCAGAGGCTAAAGCATGGAATCTGTGTATGTGCGTGTGGGGGGTGGATATTCTGTCTATCACAGTCCATATTATAAAATAAAAAGAAAAGGCACGTAAAAATTCCCGATTACTGAAGACTCAGGATACATGTCAATCACATTCATTAAGTCACCCTATAGTGTAGCCTGCACTGTAGGAGAAAAATATTACAAAGATCAATTTTTAAAAATAGAGTATGAGTAGTACCTTTCATAAAAGTATTGAAACAAAGTTAAATCTACTATAGTTGACAACTTTACTGTGGTTCCATAAAATAATATTCTTTTTTTGAGGGAATGCACACAACCATGCAGGGATAAAAGGCCATAAAAAATGTAACTTATTTTAATGGTTGATGAAAAAAGAATAGAGAGTAAATGATAAAGAAAGTGGGGTAAAATGTTAACAATGGTGAATATGGCTGAAGCGTTCACCTATTATCTTTGCTATTCTTATTTTGTAATATTTATAAATACCTTAAAATACATTTTAAATTATTTTCAAAAATTTTAAAATTAAGGTTAAAAAATGAATTCTCAAATTAAAAAAAAAGTTGAGGCAATTTATTTACAGAAAAAAATATGTTCTAAGACCTCCTCATAGAAGTTTTGTAGAGAAAGAAAATGATGCCAGTTTGAATCTCAGATGCACAGTAGAGAAGAGGACTAGAAATGGTAAATACATAGGTAAATGTAAGAGAGTTAGTATTTTAAAGAAGTTATTTTAATGTAATATCAAACTTTGGTTTATACTATAATTTTCTTATAATAAATTATTGTCTGCTTAAATCAAATTAGTAACAAAGCATTGTGGAGAAAACATTTGTAGAAATAAATTATAAGATAAAAAAACACAAAATGTGGGTATTGATAAATGGAATTTTATTGTTTTAAGATTGTTCTATTGTTTTTGGCTAATATCATTTAAAGATAGATAGTGATAACAAAAATTCATATTATATATCTGTGAATCTAGAACTCAAATTTAATACATTCCCCTTTTAGTACTTAAAAAATATGTTTCTTGTATTTTCTCTTGCATTGTTTTGGAAAGAATATATTTATTTCTTTGTTTCCTTGTATGTAATGAGTCTTTTATTTCTACTTATAAGATTTTATCTCTATGTCTTATTTCGAGCAATTTGTTTATAATATGCCTTGATGTAATTTTCTTCATGCTTTTTTTTCTGTGTGAATTTCTGAGCTTCTTTGATCTTTACGATTTTTATCATATTTGGAAATCTGAGGGAGGAGAAGGCTACTATTTCTTCAGATAATGTTCTATCTCTATTCTCTGTCAAGGTATATTTTTTATACCACCTGAAACTCTCACTTCTCACTGTTTTTTGTTTGTTTAATCACTTTTCAGTTTGCATAATTTATATCATTAAGCCCTCAAATTTATTAATATTTTCATTTTTAATTTCAGATTAATATAAAGGTACAAATGTATAAGTTTCATTGTTTTCAATTCTAAGGTAAAGTTCAAGTTGTAGTTGAGCCCTTCACCAAGGGGACATGCTGAACACCCTCACATTGTACACATTAGGTGAGAGCCCACCAGTCACCTTTCTCAATGTTTAATGTGACATTAATATGAACTAGGGTGATTTTCTCTCCATGTATTATAGTTTTAATCTCCATTTTTCATATATTTCATGTCTCTACTCATTAAATATTTTTCTATCTTTCTAAGTATGTGAATATGATTATGAATAATTTTTAAATGTTCTTATCTAAAATTTCTAACATCTTTGTCAGTTCTTGCTAGATTTGTATTGATTAAAATTTCTCTTAATATTGGATCATGTGCATTTACTTCTTTGCATGTCTGATGATTTATTTTATTGGATGCCAAACAGTGTAGATTTTACATTATTCACTGCATAAGATTTTTTTATTCCTATAGGATTTTTCTTTCTCTTTTTTCTGATATGCAATTACTTGGAAACAGTTGATCCCTTCTGTCTTGCTTTTAAGATATATGTTGCATAAGACAAGGGCAATCATTAGTCTGGAGTCAATTATCTGCTGTTACTGAAGCAAAACTTTTTGACTACCCTGCCTAATGCCGTGTAAACTATATAATTTTCTAGTCTGGCTAATGCCTGACACTATTCTTCATCTTGTGTAAATGCTGGGTACAATCCTTCATAATAATTTATAATGGTTGCTTACTTCTGTTGCACAATCTCCTTTACACAAATCCTCTGATTACTACTCTACCAAATGCTTAAGGGAGGCCTGTGTAGATCTTCTGATTCCCGCCTTTGAGCAGTTCTTTTCTTTTTGGTACTTTGCCCTGCAAACACAAGCCTCTTTGATCCCTCTGGATTCATCACTGTCCTTTATTAGGTGAGTCTTTCCAGCTCTTCCTGGATTCTCTTTGCTGCTGGCTGAAAAATAAGAAGGGCAATTGTAAGATTCACTTTGTTCTTTTCTGTGTCTCAGATGTCACAAATGTGTGTAATAGAGCTGATATCTTGACATCTAGTATTGGGCCTGACATAAGTGATTTGAAACTCACCAAAATCTTCAGCTTAGTTAACACCCCTCCTCCTCGTGTGTGTTTGCCTCATAACCTCTCTCACTGACTCAAACCCAGTGCATCTCACGGTTGCTGACTGTGATGAAACCTAACTTCAAATACCACAGTCGTACAAATAAGCTTCATGTGTGTTTTCTTTAAACTAGGTAATTCTCAAACTCTTGAGGAAAAGCCAAAAGATAACATCATGGACCTCAATAAAGGCATTGTTCCAGTAGTCCCCACTCTCCCTATCGCTTCCCACTTGTGACTCCTAACCCCTGACTTCTCTGGGTCCTTTGAGAAATTAATTTCTTCTGGTTTCTGAATTTTGATCTCATGGCCTAATTGTGTCTCACCTGACACACAGACACACACACCTGAACCAATCTTCCTCCCTAATTAGGGTTTTCCTAAGGGAGTGGCTATCTTGGCTTGCAGTGGTTCTCAACCTTCCTAATGCCGCAATGCATTTTCATTGTTACAAAGGGGTCACAACAGGTTGAGAACCGCTGGCTTAGGGCTACTCTTAAAAGAGAAGCTTCAAGACCAATTTGCAATACACATCACAGCATCAGGGATCATCAATCTTTATTGTCTGATGTCCAATGTCATAAAAACTATTTTTTCATATATGTTGTCTGATCATTTTAGTTGTTTCAAGTGGGAAAATAGGCCCAGTCTGACTTACTTCACCTTGCATGTAAGCAGACAATGAGTGATTCTCTTTGATGAAGATAGATGGCAAAATTGATCCATCTGATACAAAGTAGGACAAGTCTGCCTATGGGAGAGAATTGACTCAAAGGGCACAGCAATTACTTTGTGGTGATGGAAACTTTCTATGTCTCCTGTAGGTGGTTGATATACAGGTATATTACAATTGACAAAACTTATTGAAATTGACACCTAAGACATGATTTTATTTTCTACAAGACACATAACCAATTATATATAATTAAAATCCCTTATTTGATGTTGCTTCATCTATCTCTGGACCTCCAAACAAAAAGATCAATCTGACATTCCAGTTTGGGGACCATTCTCCATCCTCCCAAATACTCTGCCTCCCAAAACATAGCCACAAAAGCACTGAAATTTGGGCTTATTCCCATCACAAAAGGAATCTTTTCTGTTTAATTTCCAGCACACATGTAACTGCTGAAGGAAAATCTAAGACACTGTATGATATACAGAATAAGCCTTACTTATTCACGGTGTTTGGGAAAGACTAACTCAGTTTGTCTCTTCTCTGTAGCATGACAAGGGACTATGTTACTTTTCCTCCAAGTATTTATTCTAAGTATCATTAGCAGCCACTTTCATACATTTGGCCTTTTAAAATATGGTGTTACCAACACCCTGGTTTTTATGGGACAGATACCACATCAGTTTTAATGATATCTAAGAGTTGCAACTTTTTAATTTGTTTGTTTGTTTTTCTCAGGGCTACCTGCTCCTCAATTGAGTTTCATAGCTTTACAACTCCTTAATTTATTTTCATGAAAGTTATGGTTTACAGACTTTTTTTCATTCCACTATTATCCCCCCTTAAAAATCTTGCAACATGCCATTATTATAAACAGGTCATAGCAGTAAGATAGCCTTTGTTTTTCTGAAGATTTCTTGCTTGCTTATATGCATTTTAAAAGACAGATAAAATAAAGCCAATTATGCACCCTGGCTATGGATTTGATATCTACGATGATAGACAGCTGATATATGTAAAACATATATGTGTTTATAATCTAATGGCAAAATAGGTTTTCCTCATTTGGTACAATAATAGTCTTATTATGGCCAAACTTTATATGGCTAAATCCAGTGCCATATAAAGTAAATTAAAGAGCACAGAATCAGGGAGAAGATGATCTGGGTTCTGGTTCCCTTGTTTCTCTTTGTTAATATCCAGTTGGTACAAAATATACCTTCTGTGAGAGTAAAGAAAATGTGGTAATATAGAGAAAATTATCCCTAGTGTTAGATGTGAAAAACAAATTTTACCTGTAATGAAAGTCTCTAGGAAGTCACTGAGGTATCAGTCACTTTATCTTTAATGCTTTCATGAGAGCCAGCAACTGTACTACATAATCATCATGCAATCATTGTTGAGGACTCTCTATGACCCATCACTATGCAAAATTCTAATGATGCTGGTATGACATTTCTGAGGTCCTTACAGAGTCTAATTAATACAGGCTGCATCCCTCTCTCCCCTCTGGTCAACCTTGGGAGAAATGATAAGAGAAACAGACTCAAGGAAATGATGCTAACAGCAATAGCAGCAGCAGCAAGATAAACCAAGAAACCTAAGACAACAGGTTATTCGTACATGTGGATTCCTAGGGAGGTAAAGGATGACGACATACTGAAGCAGAGTGTGAGGATTAACTGGCAAAAAAACTGTTGGAATGCCCCTCCTTCTTACTTTTTATTGTCCTGCACTACCACTATCTGCCTCTTCACATAGTAAAAATCTCTGAAGCTGGTGTCCACAACATTAATAGCAGTGGAAAAGGCCTGCTGAGATAAATAATTAGGAATACTGGGTAGTAGAAGTACTAGCTAGTTCTTGGTATTCACTCTCCTACTTCTACTCTTTCAAATATCCAGGCCTGTTGAATTTCATTTTAAGGAATCAGCACATTCTCCGTGCTACATACAGCTGTAAAACCAAGTGAGGACATGGACTCGAGGGTTGCTTACAAAAGTCATACCAAAATTGAATGATACTCTGGTTTTGTAATGCCTGCAGTTCTCCAACATGGATAAGCTTCTTGCTTGTCTTTCAACTGCCCCAAGCCAAATGTAGAATAAGGTTGGACCTCCTTTCTCCAATGTGCAATATGAGGGTTCACCCAGTAGACTATGAGTTTACAAACCAAAATAATGAGAAACCATCACAAAGTCAGGTATCTCAAAGAACAAAACAAATGGACAGCATTTATCATTTCTATAGTTCATCTTGCAGAAGTACATGTCAAATCTATTAAGTAAAGAGTATAAATGTCTTAACACAATAATAAGTAAATGAGGTGAAGGCTATATTAACTAGTTTGATGTAAGCATTCCTAACTGTATATAAAATCAGCACATTGAACCCCATAAAGGCACCAATGTATACATGATCTATGTGTTTATGACTTTAAAACAATTAGTATTTGAAGTAAAATATCAAGAATTTGAATAAGCATAATAAATATAGTAAAATTTTAACTGTTATATCAACAATATCAAATATAATACATTACCTTGAATAAAATGAAGGTAAAATAATAGTAATAGGCATAGTTGTTTTAGTAAGAAAGATAAACATAGGATAGATAGCATAGAATAGACAGAGATAAGAAATTACTGAAATGAAAAAGTCCCTTCCACCCAACTACAAGGAATAAGGAAGAACTAGAAAATATTAGAAAAACTTAAGATATGTAGGGTGGCACCTGTGGCTCAGTGAGTAGGGTGCTGGCCCCATATACTGAAGGTGGCAGGTTCAAACCCAGCCCCGGCCAAAATGCAACAAAAATAGCCAGGCATTGTGGCGGGTGCCTGTGATCTTAGCTACTCAGGAGGCTGAAGCAAAAGAATCACCTAATCCCCAGAGCTGGAGGTTGCTGTGACCTGTGACACCACAGCACCCTACAGCGGGCAAAAAAGTAACAAAGTGAGGCTCTGTCTCTAAAAAAAACAAAACTTAAGATATGTAAAACATGGATTTAAAAGTTTTCAATAATAGGAACCATGGGAAGGAAAAAATGAAATGGAAAAATAGAATATGTTTAATCAAATAATGAAGATATATTTTCAAGAAGTGAAAAAAGATGAGTGACCTTAACAAAAAGTCTTACCAAGTTCCAAAGAAAAATGTAAGGAAAAAACTCATAGCAGACATACTATAGTGGCATTGAAAAGCATAAAAGACAACAATAGTATTCTAAAATCCTCCAGAAAGAACGAGCCATTTATGGCCTGGTGCGATGGCTATAATCCTAGCACTCTGGGAGGCCAAGGCGGACTGATTGCCTGAGTTCACAGGTTCAAGACCAGCCTGAGTCAGAACGAGACCCGTCTCCAAAAATAGCTAGGCATTGTGGAGGGGCCTATAGTCCCAGCTACTCAGGAGGTTGAGGCAAGAGAATCCCTTGAGCCTAAGAGTCTGAGGTTGCGGTGAGCTATGATGCCACGTACTCTACCAGGGACAACAAAGTGAGATTCTGTCTCAAAATAAATAAATGAAAGAAAGAAAGAAAAGGAAGAAGGAAGGAAGGAAGGAAGGAAGGAAGGAAGGAAGGAAGGAAGGAAGGAAGGAAGGAAGGAAGGAAGGAAGGAAAGAAGGAAAGAAGATGAAGAGCCATTTACTTACAAAACAGAAATTATCACATGGATATTACTTTCTCAAAAGCA
>CAUYRH010056256.1:0-33625 GCA_963574655.1 Perodicticus potto
GTCTTCATACAATAACTAAGAAAATGCCATGAAGGGTATGCTAAACAGTTTGATGAAAATAGTGCAGATTGTATATGAAACCAGGACATTGTACCCCTTGATTGCACTAAGGAGTATACATCTATGATTTAATAAAAAAACAAAAACAGAAAACAAAAACAAGTCTTAGCTAAGTGTGGCAGACTGCCTCCGGGTGCCAGGAGAGATGCGGGGTGAGGGTGAAGAGGAGCGTCATGCCACCGAGGGTGACTACAGTGGAAATCAATGAGTCCCAAGGGGAAAAGAGCCTTGGGGACGGAGTAGGGTCACTGTCCTCCAGGGGCTTCACTAATGTTTCCTTCTTGTACTGACCTTAACGAATCTGTATTCATTTCTCTTGTTTCATTAAGGAAAATACAACAGTTTTAAAGAGACAAGTCTAGCACAAAATATCCCCTGGTGCTCAGCCCATGCAATCACTGGCTGCCCTGGGGGAAACCTTCATCTTTTCATTGTATGTGTATGATGTGGGGTGGGTTGCTTTTCATGGTCTGTAGGCATAAAATATTTTGAGTTGCTACAATACTGCAAGAAACAGGAGATAGTGTCTTTGTGAGTTAGCACTAATGTTTACTTCTCAGGGATAAATGAGATATTTTAGCTCAAATGGAAAGTAATAGGAGACAGTGGTCTCAAAATGGAACCAAACACACCATAGTGGTTTGCATTAAATTGAGTAAAATTGCTATTAAATAAATACATCCTAATTGCTTTTCTTCATCAAAGCATTCGTTTTTATAAATTGTAGCTTTTAGACAATGCGTTAATGAGATCCAAATCAATCTGACTAGGAGCGCAGGAAACAATTAAGTTTAGAAGGAAAAGAATGCAAGGAAATTACTGATAATGTGAAAGTTTTCTCTGACTTACAGAGACATGCTTTAAAATTTAAATAGTAAGGCTTTCCAAGATAATAATCACCATCTTACAAAGATATAGCAGCTGTAAACTTAACTTTCAAACCATTTACATCAATCATTGTCCTTTATTCATACCTGTAAAGCTCTAGTCTGATGTAAAACACCAGAAATAAATCATGCTTTTTAATGTTTATATGTTGTAAGATAAGATTCTGACAAAAAAAATGTAGTGAATACAGCATTATCCTTGAATCATTACTGTTTTTGTTTTATAGGCAGTACACAGCTAAGGCCAGAGTCAGAGCAATTATTAACGATGAGTTGAGGTTTCACGAGGCACAGGGTGGGTGCCAATGAACTGTTACAGCAAACAGGAACAGTTGAGAGATTCCCAGTCCTCTTATTGCTACTTCTGCATTGACCCTTCTGTCTTATCATAACCATAAATGTTCTTCAAAGCTTAGCTGAAATGTAGCTTCTTGCTCAGATAGTTTTCTATTCTTTAATCCTATGTCAGATTTCTCCTATAATCTTTTATACTTGTCTCAGGACATTTACTGGAGTTAGTGTAATATAGGCATTTGTGTACATGTCTTATTTATTCCAAGTTGTTGTCTGGGTTCCTTACGCTGAATGCCACGCCTTATCCCCTCAGTGCTTTGTCGTGCTTCTTAGTACCTGCTGCTCCATGAATGATGAAGCAGCGAGTAAGGACACTGAAAATGCATCCGTCTCAAGTCCCAGCTTGAACCCAAGCTTGTGTCTAGGTGAGATTAAGACACATCCGATGATTTGGTGGGACGGAGCCATTGCCAGAGGTCTACTTACATGAGCGCCTTGGGGCCTTATGGAAGAGGCCTTAATTACAAGGGAAGAAGAATCTGTTGTGATGAAAGTTATCCAAAGAGAGACAACTGTGAAGAAAGTACGAGATCACTCACTATCCTAGCCCCACTTCTGAATGGTCTCCTCACGTCAATAAACATGGATAGGTTCTTCGCACAAAAACTCTTCAAGCACTGGGCATCAGCATTAAAGTGTTAAGATCACAAGAGAGAGAAACATGAGAAATTCCATAAAATATGGCTCATGGACTGGGGCCCATTTGTGAATTGGACCATGATGAGATAGGGAACTTAAGTCAGAGACATAAATCAACCATGTCAATGAACACACTGTGCAGTTCATCTATTTTTCTTTTTATGCTAGTAGGACATTCTGGATGGGGAGGAAGAGTGTTCATTTCTATTCTGGGAGAGTTCCTTTACTCTTGATAACCAAGAGTTGGTGGACTGGCCATTTTGATAAACACTCTAAGTTATTTTGACATTTCCTGGGTTCCAAGCTGCTACTGTTGGTAGGGTAGTAGAAGATAAACTACTAGTATATGTGCTAATGAGAGGATTTGCATCAGAGGGAAGAGCAAGGCAGCTTCTAGTGAGAACTGTGTTACTCAGTAGAGCAGCAGAGACATCCAGTGGGTTGGGACTGGTTTGTGAGTGTGTGGGAAATATCTCCTGGGAACTCTCTAATGTATGTCAGGAATAACTTGTGGCGATATAAAGCCATATGTGAAAGATACAAGCAAGCATCTGTTGTAGACTTATGTTTGTGCTCTAGCTTCTTGCCTTCGTAGCTGAGAGAGCTCCTAAGATTAACCTCTTCTCCAAACTTGAGCACAAAATCTATCTTATCACAGCACTAAGAGGCGCACCTGCAGAAATGGAGGGGATTTCTTATACAGGGTGGGATGGCAAATATGTGTGAAAAGAGAGGCAGTAAGACTAACGAATAGAGCAAATTAAAGAATGGGAAGCAAATTGAGAAAGATATATCAAAAGGATTAGAGAACAAGGAGATGGATGTCATATTTCCATCCATATGTCTTCTGAAGTCTATATATTTTTTGAAGGAATCACATCCACATTTTCTGTACAAATATGTTTGCTGTTTTTTTATGTATGAAATCATTTAAAAAATAAGAGAGCCTAGAAGTTTCCTGACAATAATATATGTTTATCAATGGCAATATTTTTATAAACCCACACAATACATCGAAATTCATTACCATCAATGGAAAATTAGCTTTTAAAATTGACAAGCACATTCTCTGTCTCTAGGTTTAAGACAGCTACCAAAAGAACAATAGCTAAATCCCTCAAATCTCAGTTGCTGCTAACAGTGGGTATCCTTAGGTGTCAACAAGACAAAATATTTTTTAGAATGAAATCCTTTTTCATCCGTGTCATGCCCTCCATCATCAACAAAGGGCATTCATCAAGTGACTGTAGAAATAATTGTTTATATGCACTGTCTGTCCTCAAGAAGTGTCTAAAACCTGACATGAAGGCGGCGCCTGTGGCTCAAAGCAGTAGGGCACTGGCCCCATATGCCGGAGGTGGCAGGTTCAAACCTGTCCCTGGCCAAAAAACCCCGCAAAATAAATAAATAAATAAATAAATAAATAAATAAATAAACCTGATATGAAAGTAGAAACATTGAGTGATTTTTTGAACATTTACATGAAAAAACAAAAATGAAATAAATCTATAATTTCCAGCCATTAGAGTTTGTGCATATCTTTACATGTGTGGAATATCTGGCACATAGTAAATAGTTGATAATATTTCATGTATTTAAATGAACAAACATAAATTTGAATAGTTGAATTGAGTGGAGAGAGGGTTTAAGAATTATGAGACCAGGAAGGTCAGCCTCAGAAAACCCCTACTTTTCCCTCCTGGATTGCTTAGCTTGACCTCAATTGTATCCTGGTTTGCTAAAACTTGCCCGGGCAGATGAGCATGGGTGCACCCTGTCCCATTCAGTTAGAAACAGGCATTTTGGGTGCTTGTACATAAGAGCAGTGGAGTCCCATTTTTCTAGCAATCTCAGAGCTAGTCAAACACTAGAAACTGTGATGGGCCCATTGAGACCCATGTAGTTTAATCACCTCATTGTACAAAGGAAGAAACTGAGGTCTAGAGTGGCAAACTGACTCACCCTAAATCATACTATTGATTTTTCCCCCCTTGGGTTACTTGTTTCCTCTGAACAGTTGCTGGAAAAAAATAATCCTGTATCCCTTTGTCAAATAAAATTTATAGGAGGCGGTTATTTTGGATTGAGCTCTCACACTAGGCCCGACAGACCAACCCCAAACGGAGTCCCTCCTGCTGAAGCTGCAGCGCCACCCCAAACTGTGTTGTTTATCTGACCTTCCAAGAGATCTGGAGAGAAAATAGCAAATCCCCATAGGCCGGTTTTTGCTGACATGATAAGGGCATCCCCTCTGCTTTAATCTTTTTAAGGAGAGTAAATTTGAAACTACCTGTTCGCATTTTGTTCTCTGTTTCTGCTTTTCTCAGCCTTTTTTGGTCTATAAAGCCAATCTTCTCTAGTGGGCTCATGGGAACAATCATTCTATTTCTCTAGAATGAGGTATTGCCTGATTCTAGAATTGCAAATAAAAGCCAAATAAGTACTTCAAACTAAATGCATATAATTATGTCTTTTGACACCTCCCAGGCACCTTGCTGAACCACAGTGCACAAAATGATTGTCTATGCAACGTTTGAACTGGCTGCTTCAATAAAATCACCATGTCCATTTGCTTAATTCCAAACACACTCATCCTTTAGGTAGGGTGTTCTGAGACAAGTGACGGCACTCTACTTCTGTCCTGGCTCTACACTGCTTCACAGGTTGACCAGTGGACCTAGCCTCATTTTTACACTCTGAATTTGCTGATATTTCCTCACTGCCTCACAATTCGGCCTTAGGAGACTTATGCTAACTCTTACTGTCTGGGAAACAACTGCGCCCCAAATATCCACCACTATTTAATTTCCCAAGCTGGTATAGATTTCAGGGGTATAGGCACATTCCGTTCTATGGCTGAGTCCATTCTTCACACAGTATTTCTGTAACCTGTGACATCTCTCCCGCAATACAGCTTAAAGCACCTGACTTGAGATGGGTTTATGAGCAAAGCTCTGAGAGCAATTAACATTTGAATGAAAGCTGCCTGTGGATTCTTGTCTGTAACAGCTGTTCAATCAAATTACCTGTCTGCTACAGGCTACAGGCTGGTGCTTGTGAGTACCCAGGTGGGGATTACAAGGCACGCACACGGGCAGGGATTAAGGGAACTGGATTGCAATTCTGCAATCTAGGTAAGCAGCCCAATGACTTCCAAGGAAAAGCACACGAAGAAAGATCAATATGTGGATTATTCAAGAATATTTTAGTATTATGTCCTCGCTCTACTTATCAGACCCAGAGGGTCATCTAAACTAAGAAGAACAGAAACATTGACGATGCTTTTTTTTGTGAGTTAATATTAACTTCTGCATTTCAAATTCGCCTTTCAGTTAAATGCTTTCCCAGATGGGTTACCTCCATGTTAGTAATTTTGACCAAACCAGAGGTTTTGCCACACATGAAAGATTTTGTGTTTTGGTTATTCTTTATGGCTTCATGTTGTAAATGGCCAAAGCGAAGAACAAACTATTATGTTAGAGAGAATAAGCTGTCTTAACCAAAATGAAAGATTTGGGAATTATTCACTTGTAATGCCAGCGTTCTAAGTCGGCCAGCCTGGAGAGAAACTCAGGCACCGAGGGCAGTGTAAATACTTTATTCAGCTCACAGAGGGCTCCTGAGCTAAGTTACGTGGAAAGTCTGCCCTAGCTCCGGGCGGCCGGGAAGGTAAGTCACACATTGCCATCTGTGATCCACAGTTCATACAGGGGAAAGTCCTGTGCACCTTGATATCCAGGGGAACAAAAACGGCAGCACGCGTGGCAGCAGTTACATAGCGTGACTTCATTGCACACAGTAGTGGCCATCTGGGAACACAAGGCGCCTTCCGGTGGTTGATAAAGCCCAACACTTTCCTTACCCGACACGGCTGAAAGCAAGCAATTTAACACCATCTCTCATATCTCGAGGAGAAATTGTACTTATAAAATCCTGCCCCTATTAATCCAAACCATCATTGTCAATACCTACATTTGAGCAGTGTTTTGTGTGTGCCTGCAAGACACTGTAGAATTTGAATTATCTAGAAATAATGACGCTCAAATGAGTCACATATTAAAAGTAAAATATTTAGGATACTTTGGTCCTGTATTAATTGTTTTAACATGCTCTGTTTTTGAATAATTTCAAACACCTGCAGAGTGCTGCTATTAACAAGCTCATCTTCACTTGTAGAAGTTGAAGTACAGAGATGCTCTGTAGCTTGTACAAGAGCCAAGAGGTGGGAGGAACCAGGATTTATACAGGTGATTTGACTTTCAAGCCTTAGTTTACAGCCTCTCTACTCTATATTGCAGTTAAAGCTCCCTTGTGTTTTTTCCTGGTAGACAAATCTTTGTGCAGTGGACTACAGAAAGGAAAATGGAAATACGTGGTCTATTATGATGGTGCAAGAGTTGTGGAAAGCCCTCCTCAAGCCTCTGTCGTCTCCCTGGGCTCTCCTCCCCCTCTTAGGCCTTTTGTTCTCCCTTGGTTTACATCTCTGAGGATCCCTTTAATGGCTGTGTTTTGGCTATGTAGTTTGTTATTGTCAAGGCTTTTAATAATTGAAAATTAGTACCCTTTAGGAAAATCTTTCTTTTTTCTTTTTTGTTTCCCATAAAAGTATCAAACAGGATTACTACCCTAATCAGCAACATTCTTATAAATAACACATGTTCTATTTTTCAAGATGTACATCATGCAAATTATCTAATATTATATTTGGCTTTCATATTTTTATTTACTTGTTTTAGAGCATTTTTCAAAAAATTGAGTAGTTATTCATCATTATCTGGACATTGAAAAATACTAACACATTTTTATTACATTTACCAACACACAAATTATAGATGAAAGAAATGTATTTTTAAAAAAGTATTAGTACTACACTTATTTTTGTTTCATTCCATTCTGGCACAGAAAATCTATAAATAAAGCATGAGCAGCAATGTGTTTCATTTAATTAAAGCTACGGTTTTGAATACAAACCAATCCATAGCATGGCCATATATCAAGATGGTAGCAAACATCCAATCATGGGGTTTTAGATGGTTTGATGAAGTGATATTCATGGAATGTTTTCCCCACACTATTATTATTTAGAAAATTTCATTCCTGTCACATCTAACCTTTGCTCTAACATTAAATAATAATGAATAATGGATGTGAAAGACATTTCTTTATTTAAAATGCAAAAAACCTATTAATAAATAAAAACATAAAATTAAGTGTGAGGTAGTACCACATTAACTTAAGTTATTAGCAATATGCTGCCATATATTAATTTCTACAGCAACTAGCCAGAAGCTGAATAATTTACCCTAGGAATAATATCACAGCCCTTCTTTGGGCAAAGCTTAGACATTTGTTCTTATTGGATGTCTGCCAAGGTTGCTAGCTGTCAGAAAAAGGCAAAAGATTGATAAGACAGAATTCTGCATTCAATATGTTTGACAAGAGAAGTAAAAGAAAACTACTTCCCTTTAGTACTGTGGTCAGGTTATCAAATTTTTATAACTCTTTCGGACCTAACTTAATTTTCATTTAAATATGAACATGTTTTATTGTAGAAAAATTTAGAGATTCTGAAGTACTTACAGATGACTTAACTTATCGATTCTCAAAATAGTCATTTGAGAAAGGAAGGGCTGGTGTTAAATGCTCCATGTCACAGAACAGGGGGTGGCGGCTCTCAGGGGCTCTCTGATTTTCTCACAGGGAAATGACTGGTGGGTTTTGATTGGTCTAGCAGCACATTAGAGAGATTAATTGTTTTCTTGCAACGAAAATGAAATTCTAGCCAAATACTTTTGGTAAAGTGAAAAAGAAGAGTCACGTTTGGGGAAGGAAGGGCAAGAAATGATCAAGGCCTATGGGCGATAGCATAGTTACTTAAAAATCAAAGTGTTAGCATCGTGTCTGCTGCTCATCAGGCTCTTCTGGAAGGGGAGAAGTGGGAGCCTCTGAACACTCACCACTACCCTCCAAGGACGGGAGGAGTGAGCCTGCTCCAGGAGTGTGCTGACTCCTGGGGTTCCAACTTTTCCCGCTCACACCTTCATCCCATCGGGGACAGTATTGATTGCCTTTCCTTACTGTTCTGTGTGAAAATATAGGTATGGGATGACTTTACTTTCTTCTTAGGAGATACTGCTATGGTAGATTGAATCATTGCACTTTATTTTCACCGGCCTTTTTGTACATTGGTCATTATGAAAATTTCGAGATGCATAAGGATTAAGAAATGAAAAATCTATGCAGATGGGAAAAAAGTGAAGCCTTCCCAGCAATACCAATAAGTCCAGCAATTTGAAACTTACATGGGTGAATTGGAAAGGACGCTGTCAACTGTGTTTCAAGAAGTAAAATAATGGACTGTCACAGTCTGTTTCAAAACTTCGGTAGTGACCTTTGTATTATAATTTTGCATTTCCTTTGCTATGAGAGTTTCCAGTAGTGTCCCTTGAGGAAGGTAGAATGTATTTTCCACCTGATGGATGTTGAGCTCGGCCAAATGCCTGGCCATAGCCATTGAAATTTTGGTAAAGTGCAGCTGGTGTGTTGGAAAGCAAGGTTGATGGGCTTCTTGTGTTTCTTCTCATCCTCTGTAGTCTTTCCAGTTTGCTATGAGAAGACTATTAGGTCGATACTGGTCTAAGGTGGAGTGTTCACCTGAACCTAACCTGTTGCATAAAACTAACCCAGCCAAACGGGTCAGAGCCAACTACTAAAAACCACAAAAAACAAATGCTGGATGTTGACCGTAGGGTGTTGGATGGTTTGTTACTTAGTATTGTTGCTATTACAGTAATGGCTAGCTGATGTAATCCTCACCCATCCAGTATGCCAATCCAGAAACCTAGACATCACAACTGTTGAGTTTTGTTTTTAGGGAAAATCATGCTAAGGTTTTTAAAAATATACAATAATTATAAAAAATTTATGCAGTAAATAGAATACACAAAAAAAAGGAAAAGAAAAAGAAAACTATAAGCTATCAGCTACCATCGTTGCATGTATACATTTTATTTCCCATGAAATTCTACAATTCATAATAGCTTTATGTATGATCTTAGCCAAAAGGCTAAAAAACAATCAAATTTTGTAATAGTTTTGCATTAATAAAAATATTACACAGATGGTACAGAGAATTTTTGTATTCTCCTCCACTCACCCAGTTTTATCTTTAGTTAATTTCCTACATTAATATGGTGCTTAAAAAAAACAAAAATGAATGAACCAAGATCTGCATTTATTTATTTATTTATTTATTTATTTTTGAGACAGAGTTTCACTTTGTCACCCGTGGTAGAGTGCCATGGCATCACAGCTCACAGCAACCTCAAACTCTTGGGTTCAAGCAATTATCTTGCCTCAGTCTCCCAAGTAGCTAGGACTATAGGTGCCTGCCACAAAGCCCAGCTATTTTTAGAGACAAGGTCTTGCTCTTGCTCAGGCAATCCACTCACCTTGGCCTCCCAGAGTGCTGGGATTACAGGTGCAAGCCACCATGCATGGCCATCTGTACATTATTAATAACCACACTTGACAATTTGTTAAAATTTCACGATTTTTCCCTAATGTTTTCTGTTCCAGGATCCCATTCTGGATATTCATTACATTTAATCATCACATATCCTTAGTCTCTTCTGGTCTGTGATAGTTGCAGGCAGAATGAGGACCAAAGACCCCATTTTTGGCAAGATAAAACACCCCCAGAAAAAGGGGAAAATAATAAAGTAAGCTGAATCATGCAGAACAGCAAAGGACAAACAGCTCACCATTAAATGAGCTGCTACTAAAATTTTTATTGAGCAAGTTTCCTGGTTTTCCTAGAAGCTTGGCCTGTAAGGAAGACAGCTTACTAACACCCCTGCTGGGTCTGTAAGCACTCTGAAGAAATTATGGCCACAGAGGATGCTGTGTGCAAGGCCTAGCAAGAAACATTAACTAGGGTGCCTCCCACCCAGTCAACAGCCAAAGCAAATACTCATTGTGGAGATTTATGTTTGGCTGGGGCAGAGATCAAGGGAATAGTTTGAGTGCTAAAATATGGGTAGGAGGGATTATATCCCTTATTTCAGAGGAAGATCTTGTGTGGTGGTGATGAGGGGAGAGGTCCCCTCTCCCACCGAGTCTTCAGAGGAGATTGATGCCAGTGGTACTTTACTCCACAGTGCACTAGTGGGTATCAACACTCCCCTAGAAATCTGCGTGTGACCACAGACAGGAGGCTGACCCCACAGACGGCTCAGGTTTTAGATTTCTCAAGACTGCTCAGCCCCTTAAAGTTAATGATTATAGAAACATTAGGAGCTGACACGCTTTCTCAGAGAAACAGCTGAGGTCTTTGTTCCCTTCCTCAGCTTACTCAATGGGCTAATGAGCAAAGAGCCTTCAATAAAAGCTGAGTGGAACTGACACTTGGGGCCACTGTCAGAACCCCACAAATGAGCAGTGGTCCCCTGTGCTCCCACCTTTAAAAATTCTGTTCTGTCTTGTCCTTTTTTCTCTCATTGTTTCTAACTTCACATTTCTTCATGCTGCCAGCTCCATGGGTCTTAACAAGCCCTGCCCCTGGGCAGGATGCTGGCAATGGTTTCTCAGACTTTTTTTGTATATTTATGTTATGTGTTTTACTTTAACTGTTTTAAGGATTGTTGATCAGTTACTTAGGAGACTATTTCAGTTGGGATTAGCTGATCTTTTCCTCAAGTTTCAACTGGGGCGCTGGATGTTGCAGAGGAAGAACACAGATTAAGTGTCATTATCAAGGTGCAAGCTATTGACATGATTTACCACTGATGATTTTAACTCTTAGGAACTGAAAAAGGTTATATTTGCCAGAATTCTCCATTGGAAAGATATCCCCCTCAATTTTCATACCCTACTTTTTGAAATAGGCATCCATTTTTTATATACAGTTAAATTTAATCAAAATAAAACATGCCTATCAATTTGAAAGTTCAATAAAGAGAACTACAAAGCTTTAAACAACATTCAGTGTTCAAGTTCCATCATCTTCACCATTAGAAGTAGCATTTTTGATGATTCCCCGTTCCCAATCCAACATCTGGCCAGCGATTCATCTATCTTCTGTCTAGATTTTTTTTCTTTTCTGAAATTTCATATAAAAGGAATTATACCAGTATGTGATCTTTTAGTCTGACTTTTGCTTAGCATAATGCTTTTGAATTTTATATACATTATGACATACACACACACACACACACACACACACAGTTTGTTCTTTTTTATCACCAAACAATATTTTCTTTAATGGATATTTCAAATTTTGTTTAGTTGTTGTAAGTTGAGCGACATTAGCATTGTTTCTACTTTAAGGTTATTATGAATAATGCTACTATGAACTTTGGTATGCAAGTCTTTCTGAGGACCATTCTTTTATTTCTCTTGGGTAGGTATTTAGGTGATAAATTACTGAGTCATATAGTAAATTTATATTTAAGTTCTTAAGAACTTGGTAAACTATTTTCCAAAGTGGCTATACTATTTTATATTCTCATGAGCCAACGTGAGGTTTTTTCACATCCTTGCCAAGTTTTATTATTGTTTTTGTTTAAAACTAAACAAAGTTGTAATGATGTATTACAATAGTGTAGTTTTAATGTGTACTTACCTGATGATTAATAATGATGACTATATTTCCATTTGTTTATTATTTTTTTTGGTAAAAAGTCTAATCAAATTTTGTGCCCAATGTTTTATTGGGTTATATGTCTTCGTATTGTTTAATTCTTTTCATATTTTGGTATAAGTTCTTTATCAGAAGTATCCATGAGGAAGATTTTTCTCTTGGTCTGTGTATTATCTTTTTATTTTCCCAATTGTTTCTTTAGAAGTAGATTTTAATAAACAACTTGAATATAGTTTATATATTTTAAAGTATTGTGGTCTTGGTATTATGTCTAAGAAATTCTTCACTGGTCAAGGTCACAAAATTTTCTCTTGTACTAAACATCTAAGAGTTCTATAGTTTTAGCTTTTATATTTAGGCCTTTTATTTGTTTTGGGCCAACTTTTGATCAAGGCTTGAATTTATCCTTTTTGCATGTGGATATCTAATAGTCAGTCCTAAAACTTTTTGTGGAGAAGACTGCCTTTTCTCACTGAATAGTCTTGGCAACCTTCTTGAAGATAAATAAACCACAATTGCAAGGGGTTATTTCTGGACTCTTAATTCTACCACATTAATTTACAATTTTATCTTTATATTTTATTCTTTGTATGATCTGTCTTCTTCAGGTTCTTTGTTGATTGGCCTGATATTTTTCTTTCAATTGGCTTTCATCAGTTATCTGCTAATTCTTGGTAATCCGTTTATGTTTACAGATGAAGATTAAAATGCTATTAGATGCTCTGGATGTGAAGATAATACTTGTGGACTTTAGGCTTCCATTGTAGAGTGATGTTTCAACCATTTGGGAGTAAGTTAGGAAATAATTTATAAAGTACTGGATATCGCTTTAAAAATTTCTTCCTTATAATAGAGAAGTCTGCCTCTGATCTTCTAAGTGAAGAAACAGAGGGTAAAAATGATGTCATGCCAGCTTGATAAGTTTAAAACCATAGATTATAAAAGAGTTGTATTTCTAACTGAAAAATCACTAGTATAATTTAGACAATAGTGATAATTGTAATTTCCCATACTTTTCTTAAATAGTAAACTAAGGATTTACTTGTTTTTGTTTCCAGGCTTCCTAGAATGTGTGTTTTTGGATCTGTAATATCAGATACCCCTGGTTGAAATTCTGACTCTGCCACTTCCTTTATGACCTGGGGCAAGTTACATGTCTCTCTAAATGTCAGTAACACATTTGAAAATGGGGATAATGAGAGTGTCTAGTCATACTGAGTGAGCATGTTTTAGGTACCCAGGACAATTGCTGCAGAGAGTTTGTTCTGCATCATGTATTTTTGTCTTCTGCTCCTCCCTCTCCTGTTCCTTCCTCTTTTGCTCCTTTTTTGAAAATTTCTTGTGTTACATCTTCAGATGTCTTTTCTGAATCATCTGTGGCATTTTCTATTTGGAGGTACCAAAATATCCATGTTGGATAATCTGTGTTCTTAAGGCTTATTAGTTTAGCTTTAAATGCCATCTTTCACATCTGCACTTGCCATGTTTACATCAAGTTATTCTTTAAATTAGTGAATTGACTTTTCCATTCCTTGCTGTCCAATTTATTTTTTCCTGCAAACAAGTATATTTCTTCAGGATTACAATCTCCGTCTGCATGTCTTTCTATTGTCATAATTCTTTACATTGAGCGGATTAATTTATAAAATTATTTCACAGTTTAAATATTGAATATTAACAATTAAATATTTCAATAAGTTGTTCATTCAATTTATAATTAGATACAATGTAATATAATTTTAATATATATTTAATTCTTATTATTTTACATCCACCTGGTCCTTTTAGGATCTCTCTCTTGTTTCGAGAGTCATATTTTGTAGGATTAAAACATTTTCTGAATGATGCGTTTTTGTTTATTAGTTTGCTTCAGTTTATTTGCAAGTATGTTGTACCATTTTTTTTGCATACAGTAGCAGCTCTTTTGAGGTCTTTCCTTTGCTGCATTATGGTGTAGGGAGCTTCTTGAACATTTCAGTATGTATAAACATGTGCGTAGAGCTACTACTCAAAAAACAGTTTGAGAGCTGGGAATTTTATATTCTACCCATGCCTTAGGGCATGACAATGGGGGTAGGGCTTTAGAGAATGCTGCAGAATTGTGCTTGCTAAAAATAACCAGGATCTGTGATTATGCCCGTGGTTTTGCTAAATACATCCTTTTAGAGCTCCCTGGTACTTTATCATGGGTTACATTGCACACCTGTTTGCTTGGCCAAGCTATTAACTCAGGCTGGCCCATTTGTGTACTTCTTTGTAAAATCTAGTTTTAGCAATCCCTAAGTCACTTTAGCAATCCCCCACACACTCTTGATAAGGTTAGGTTCTTTATTTTCCACACCTCATCACTTTGGCCTTTCTTTAGCAAGAATCCTAAAGAAAGATCCCCCAACCCTGATGTTTCTTCTTAGTAATTTTCCATCCTCTGATCCCCTCACTGCTCTTGCCCATTCTGTGTTCATGGTTGAGCACAATCTCTCTCCTCCACCAAATGAACCCCCAACACTGGTTCCCATGCCCATTGCAAAAGTCTTGAATGAAATATGTTTTATAAGGTTTTAACAAATATTATTGGATAATTTTTTCTTTAACACGCTAAAGCTAAAACATTGAGATTCCTGGGAGCAGAAAAGTACCTCTTTGTGGTACAATAAAAACTTTCCAAATATTATTTGTGGTTTCTGTTTCTTTATTATTATTTTACATTTCTTCTGTTTTGGGTAAGCTAAATTGAGCTCTCTGAAATTTAAAATAACTCAAGGATTTCTATTTTTATATTGCTATTTGATTTTTTGCCAACTCTATGTCTCTTATTAAAATGCTTTTCACATTTTAATATAGAATCACTAAATTTGGCTGTAATGATTATATTTTGAGAACAGGCTGTAGGGATCACAGCAAAACTTGCTTATTTTCTCTTGGTTGGGTCATTGGAAGATCAACTCACAATTACATCAGATTAATAAGACAAAGGTTTATGTCCAAATACCATGTGCATGGGAGGAACCACAAGAATGATTACCCAATGTCTCAGCCATGGTCTGATACCTGTATATTTGCCTTTTTGAAGGGAGGGAGGAGAATGTGGAGTGTGGGTACAGCCAGTGGTTTCTAAGGAGGATGAATAGATGGGGAGAAACAGATTGACTTGTAAATTAACCTGAGAGACAGGTATTGTGTTTTAAATAATTTGGGGGCACAGCAGTGGCTTAGTGGGTAGGGTGCTGGCCCCATATACTGAAGGTGGCAGGTTCAAACCTGGCCCCACCCAAACTGCAACAAAAAAAATAGCTGGATATTATGGTGGGCACCTGTAGTCCCAGCTCCTCGGGAGGCTGAGGCAAGAGAATCGCCTAAGCCCAGGAGTTGGAGGTTGCTGTGAGCTGTGTGATGCCATGACACTATACCAAGGGCGATAAAGTGATAAATAAACAAATAAATAGATAAATAATTTGGGCCAGATATGCTAGCCTTCAGGGGAAGGGAAGGAAGTCAGTTGCCCTCTTTGATCCCCTAATCAGGTCTGTCTGCTTTTACCCAGATAGAGGGAAAGCCCTTCCCAATGCTTTCTGACTGTGAAAGGCCTTTAATTTGAAATATTCTTTGTGTTAAGTCGTTATATTTGGGGGTAAAATTTCCTTAGCTCCTTCAAGGTCTTGATGCATGGGGTAGGTTGAAGAGACCATTAAAGCTGTGCTAGTTCCACATGTGTGCCACAAACTCGGGTCTTCATTTATAAACATTTGCGACTACTCCTTAGATTATTATACCCATCCCATTTTTCATTAACCCTGGCACCAAAATGTGTGTGAGGAAATTAGAGGATTAGTTTTAGAGGCAGTCATGATGGCAAGAATCCCAGAGTTTGTGGAGGTCAGCTTATGGAGGCAGAAGTCCCCTTTCCTGGCAGTCATGTTCAGGATGCCCACTTCAGTCATCTGGGACAAGAGTCACTTTCATCTATCACTGTCTATGGGAGGGATAGGGAAGGACTCATACAATCATAGAAATTGTTTAATAGTTTTTCTTCTTTTGACATGGAAAAATCTTAACATTTGTTACCTTCAGGGCCAACACCTGCACTCTTATGTTTTCTAAATCAGGCCTTATTTGGTCAAAGAAATATTTCTTAAGGATTCTAATTGAAATCATAGATATTTTAATTTCAGAAAAGAAATATATTAAGCTACCTGAATGTTTTTTAACTGAAAAAGAATTTCCAATAAAAATATAGCACTAATAGACTTGCTGTGGATTGAATGTTTATGCCACCACCCAAATTCATATGTTGAAAGCCTAACCCCAATGTGATGGTACGTGATGGGCCATGAAGGTGAAGGTCATGAGTGGGACTGGTGCCCTTTTAAAAAGACAGAGAAAGCTTGCTTCTTCACTCTGTTCTCTGCCATCTAACGATGTATCAGGAAAGCTGAGCAGGACTGGTGATGGGAAGATGAGCAAGATATACTCTCTCCTCAGGAAGAACTTTAGATCCAATAAAGAGACATGAAAAGGTGATAGCACAGTAACAACTCAGCAGAATTAATTGTAAATAGAATAACATGAGTTGATTTATTTGAATTGGCTGTAGAAGCAATAAGCTTCGATTGTGAGTTAATATCGCTGACTGTAAATGGGCACAGAACTTCCCCAGCCACACTTTTCATGATCTTATAGTTGAAATAAAAATGCCTTTGCCAAAAACTTACAAGATATGTGAAAGAGCCAAAGTAAATAATGTAGATAAACCAATCTGGAAACTTCTGAGGGCTGGAGGTGTAAGTGATCTTTGTGGTATGTGTAACTGAACTCCTAGTCAAGAGAAAGTCTGGAAACTGTTCTACCAGTCTTTAAATGAGTCTCTTCTTGGTAAATTGAAAATGCTCTATCTTCTTAAAACTCTCCATTCTAATTTACATATTGTATATTGTTCTTGATGAGTTTCTTAATAATATAGAAGATGTAATTTCATAAAATAGTGTTCAGTTTGTGTAGATTCAGGATTTACCTTCTGAATAACTTGCTTCAATCAGTTAAACAAAGGTCAAAAGAGAAATTAGTCTTGTTTCTGGACATACTATGTCAGACTTAGCCGCATTGTAAGGAATGTAAAGATAATCAAATTGGTAATTTACATATTCGGCAGGATAATTAACCTTCCCATGTGCAGGCTTCAAGTTAAATAAATTGACCTGCATGTAAACGCTGTTATCCATAAAATGATTAATCGCAGTTGTCTCTGCTTGAAAGATGCAGTGAAATCGGACCAGGATTGTCTTGACTTCTGCTCCAGAAGACAGAGCCATGGCCAGGGAGAATCAGATTCTCTCTGTGGCTGGGAGGGGTGGAAGTCATTTTTGTCTTTTAGACTCCCTTGGAACTGCCACACCCTCCTGTTCTGCCAACACTATGCAGACCCAGATAGTCCCACCATCGCTTAGCAGAAGGTGTGGGGACTGGAACAGCAATAGCCACGTACTTCAGCTGGTGGCTGCAAAGTCCTTCCCCATGAGCCATTCAGGATTCCTCCATTTGTGGTCTTGGTGCTTAAGACGTCATTTCCTTGTTTAGTCACACGGAACAAGACTTATTTGTTGTAAAAGACAATGATCGTGTTTCATTTTGAGTCCCAAGAAAACCTGCCAAGACTGAAAGTCTGTGAATTACAAGAAGGAAAAAAATCTTCACCCAGGAGGAAAGTTATTCTTGGCTCAAATGTCTTTATTCTCTCTGCTCACTGGAGAACCACTTGTGCCATTAGATTGTAAACCAGACTACTGAACTACTAGAACTTTTGCTGCCTCTTTTCATTTTTGCTCTTTATTGAGATCTATATCCATGTCTATATGTAGATATATTTTCAGGTCTCTTTAAGGTATGGTGCTTTAAAATTAGCATATGCATAAAGCTCATTAAGCTGAATAATGTTCATGTAGGACAAAGCACCCTTTGAGTGGCTGGAAGCAGGTGCGCAGGCCGTGATTAAGAGAAAGGGTAATTTTGAGGAGCAGGGTTTTAGCAGCAGCACCCTTGCTTTTTGACTCATCTGAGGTTGCACCTGTGTCTTTGTGACTTTGCTAGAGACTATTTCTTTTCCTAGAAACTAGATGAGTTTTTAGCAGGAATTGATTACAATGGAAAAGGTTAATGTGAGGCTGTGATAATCATATAAATGAAATGAGGTGTAACTAAAGAATTCCTTTAGGATATATCTCACATGAGGGTTTCTACAACAACAACACAACAAATGACATAATTATAAAAAGATAGAGTTCCCCTGCAGTTTGTGAAAAAGGACCAACTTCCTATAAATACATATGGAAAAAGCTGTCAGAATCCTAAAAATATTTACTTACCTATAGTACAGTAATCATAATTCTATAATAAATTTAAGAGAGTAATCAAAGATGGATGCAATGTTATAGGAACAAATACATTCTCTAAAATGTCCTATTCAAATTGGAAAAAATATATAAATATGTCAGTTTGGGATTAACTGATATTGTGATACATTAACTGCCTTATGATAGATTTTAGCACACTACTCAATGATATAGAAAATATATAAGCAGGAGCAGATAATACATAAATTAGTGTAACCAAACAGGAGTATACAGAACACAGTGCTACATTGGTAAAACAAACAATATATAGAAGACGACAAAGAAATACAATGACATGAAATGACGGTTATATTTGTGTGGCGAGATCATGGATGATTTTTATTGTCCTGTGTTTTCATATTTTCAGTTTTTTGTAATGGGCATTGAATAATTTTCTAAGCAGAAACGTATAATAAGCATAAATCCGAAGTGCTCATTATACTTGGTCAAATTCCAGAAAAGCCTGCAGCCTTCTGAAACATGTCGCATTCTGAGCTTTCCATTTTCAGGCAGCTTCAGGACACTCAGACGGACATTTGGTGAAATGGTTTCTTGGTTTCAAGTTCCCTTGGCCCAGCTCTTAGAAGGTCATGGAGCAGATGGCTTCGATTTGAAGGACATATCTGGTCAGAGACAAAAGCAACTCTATTCCTTTGTGCTAAAGGAAACAGGACAATGGTCAGGACACATTTTGAGTTCTGGCATTGTTTCCGACTCTTTTATGCAAAGGTTTTTGTTGCTGAACTCTGTTTCTCAGAAAGGGTAAAATCAGTGTCCCAGGAGTCTATAGATTATTTAAACACCTCTGTAGTTGTTCTCCTTATGAAGTAGAGAGCAATGTACGAAGCCAGAGGTGTCCTGGGCAGGAGCAGGCACGCAGGGCTGTGCTGTGTTTCCTGATGCTCCTCTTGAGGCCTTCTGGTCAATTTTCTCCTTTTCTAACGCTTTGAATGTGGGTGGGGGCAACAGATCCGAGGGAACACACGTAAGCAGCTGCCATCACACGTTTGTGACCCCAACAGACTTCCCAAGCTCCCTCCTGCTGCTGGTCAGGTAGCAGAGGTAGAAGGGCAGTGGGGGCCCAAACCCCTGTGCTTTGGTACAGGGACCGACCAGGCCAGAAGGAAATCCAGCTGGCCTGCAGTGTCTGAGATTCCAACACATGTGCTGGCACAGAAAAAAGAAATCTCTTTTACTTACAACTGTTGTGATGGCATCTTTTGTCTCTTGCCTAGTTTCTCCTTAATTCTTCCTCAAAGTAGAACGGGCGAGGTAAGTACTGGTCTGTTGTGCTGACTACTCCCTCTAGGCGGAGGTCTTGATATTAGAAGGTATTTAACACTGGGAGGGGGCCTTGAATCGTGGCAGCGCTGGGAGAAACCGGTGTGCTCCCGTTTCTTGCCAGGCACATCCAGGATCTCATGTAACCTTGAGCTTGTAAGCATTTCATACCAAGCCCTCCCTTCGATTTTAGCACAGCCTTAAACACCTCCAAGTATATATGTCCAAATTATTAACTTCTTCTTCTAAATAAGGCTTCTAGTGAACTGGAAGACATGTTCCTATTAATTTTCCTATTCTAAATGAATAAATTTCCTCCAATTCATCAATGCCCATCTGTCCAATACTGTCTCATTTTCCTACTTGTCTCACAGTTATGAGGAAGATTGTGACTAAAAAGGGGTGGTGTGGAGAAAATGGTATTGTCTTTACCTGGTTGTTTTCTACATTAATTCTTGACTCAGTATTCAACATTGAACAACGTTTTCAAAGAATTCGATGTGCAGCAGAAGAGAGTAAAATCAACATTCATAATTTAAAATAATTGTTTTGAGGCCTGAGTTCCAGTAGTTTGATTGTGTGACCTTGAAGAAGTCACTTCATTTCTCTGGCGGTCCCTCAAATGCCAGTGGATGAGCTTTGCCCCTCCCCACGCTCGCTGTGACATCTGATATTCCTGCGTGTAAAGGAACCATAAATCCCTACACGGAAGAGTGAAATATTAGCCTCGGGATCTGCACGATTTTGAAAACTGAAAAATAGTGTTATGAGCTGGCCTAGTTCTAAGAGACGATAGAAAACAAGACAAGGACAATTTCCTCATCAGCATTGTTTTCCCATGTTTAGAAGCTTTTCGTGTTCGGCTTCCTCGAGGGGGAGAGATGCGTGTCATTCTGCCCAATTCTCATTCCCACCCCTCATACTCCCGTTCTGTACTGTCTCGATCTCAGTGGGTGTGGGTATAAAAGAATATAGGTGGAAAAACACTGCTTTCCACTATTCCAGATCCTCCCCAGACAAGCTAAGATTTGAAGGATGGGCAGAGCATATTAAATCACTTTCGCCAAGATCCCATTGAATTTTCATTAGATCTGCTACTTGGCAGCCAGTCAACCAATTCTTATTCCTCCAGGCTGTCAGAAGTTGCTGGTTTTCATGGATTGACCACCCACATAAATAATTCCCAGCAGATTCACCGCATCTTCCTTGACCTAGACGGTCATCTTCATTTTGCCCATAGCCGCGGTGGATGGCTTTGCCAACCATTCAAACTTGAGAGGAATCTGGGGGGTTCTCAGGAGTAGCAGTGTCTGTGTGCAGGTGGCTTTCACGTATGTTTTAAACTCTTAACGTGAAAAGAGAGCTTAAAAAGATACGTTGTATATACTTCATAAGTATCCGATTTAATAAAAGAATAACACATTAAAAAAAGTTTCTATTATGGCATAGCAAACAGAAGAGAGGAGATTCCTCCTAGAGTGTTGGCAAATGAACCAAGGACTAAAGAACCAGTAAAGAGATGAAAAAGACAAGAGGGGAATTTCTTAGGAGCCATAAAGACTAAGATGCTTCTCCAAATCAATTTTTGCTGATGATGCTAAAACTCATATTTTTAATAGGAGCTCATGAGGTAATTTTTTTTTGGGGGGGGACCTTGTTCTTTTGATAGAATCCATCTGAGGTGAAGGGGTTACTATTTGTTTGTTTCAATCTAGGGGGACACTTTGCCATCCATATGACCTTAAGGAAGACAGTTGTAAGGAAAATCCATGCTAACAAGTTGTTTCATTTATTTTGCATGTTGGATCTTATTACTTTTATGATTAGATAAATTAATAGATGGAAAGCAAGTGAAAAAACTGCTGGTGTAGGTAAAATCCTATTTGATTTTGGTTAACTTGTGTATATACTGTAGAATGTTAGAATCAAAATATACATGAGGTCATGTGGCTAGGGGTGTGTATTTTAATTCTGTTGTTAACTAGTTGTGCAACCACAGATAAATTTACACTCTCAGAGGCTCTGCTTTAGTAACAGAAAGCTGTACTTAGTAACTACCTACAGATTTTTGGGAGGACAGTGAGATCATGTGTATACTGTGTGTGAAGTGCCCACGTGTGTGGAGAAGTTAGTTCATGAATTAACTTCATGAGTTCATGAAACTTTATTAATGGGAACTGCTATACAATCTGTTTTTATTAAATGACCACAAAACCTTATTTTTGAAATCAACTATACCGTTGCTGAAACGGCTTATTGCAAAGTGGTGATACCAGGGAGGGCTGAGTGTGGGTGACAATGATACTCAAGTGAGATGAAGGACCCGACCGGGTACAAATGTACCAATAAATTAAACTGTTTTAATCTACTTACCTGACAGCATCACAACTTATTCAATATGTTGGGTACAAATCTAGTTTCTGGTTCTATTCTAAGACACCAGAAACTCAAAAAACCCTGAAATCTCTTTCCAGATCTTTGAGGCAATTTGCCTAAATGCTTGAGCCCATACAGAAAAGGTATCAAGCAACCCTAACTCATTAGGCTAATGATTTTCCTAACCTTGAAAACAGCATGATCCAGATGTTAGGTGATACTTATGTGAGTCAGTAACTCACTTTATTTTAGCAGTCTAGCTACCGGGTACCATTGTTGCCTTGGCACTTAGTAAAAATATCGTGTTGCATATAATAAACTCATTCCAGACGTATGTCATGCAACCTTGACAGGCTTTTGGATTGTGAAAGAAACGTTACATTGTACACAGCCTAGATTCAGTGGTGCATCTATTTAGATGAACTGCCACCACAAATGTGAAGATTCTCTAATTAGCACATCTGATTTTCCACAGTGGTTTGTTCTCTCACTGTAATAGAAAACAGAGAGATGTCTATGTGGAAAGGCCATCTGGTTTTCTGCTCCTGTAAGACGCGTCAAGTGTCAAAACACCTTCCAAAGCAGAGGAAGAAATGAGGCAGTCAGGACGATGTTTAAGGAAAGAGCAGAAGCCAGAGCTTTCCCTGAGCGGAATTTGTAATGTAGAATGGGTGGTAGCACCTCTTAGCTCCCTTGTTTCACTCCCTTGTTTCACAATACCCATTGTTGTGGTATTTTCTGTCACACAACAGTTTAAAATATTGTGCTGTCCAAAGAATGGATATCGTACCTGATGAAACACCGGGTCTTCTCAAGTGGTCCGCTGCTTCCAGTCTCGGTGCTGCTGACTGCTTAGAAATCTGGATAAATCAGAACACTTAATTTTTGTCTTCTGGAAGTTGAAGCTACCTCTTGTCATTCATGGCAAAATAACTGTTTTGTTGTTTTCTTATCCTGGTGTCTACTGAGTAAATATTCAGTAACATTTACTGCATAAATGGGAGCTTTTTTCAAGCTGTGACAAGTTATTGCATAATTTTAACATACAATTAAGTGGAAACCTGAAATTGGCATTTCCTTTTCTATAATCTCCAACATGCGAATCGCAGAGCACCTTTGCATTGTCACAAACGGAGGCTTTTCTTCACACAGCTGGCTAAATGACATTATAATATATGGCATAATTTGTCTTATCGATGGGCTTGATATCACAAAACGTAACTCAGAAATGCACATTTCTCTGTTCTGGCGAGATAGGCAGGCAGGCTCAGGACCTTGTCGAGAGAATGCATTGATACAGGAACATTCTCAGAAAGCAGAGCCTTGCAGCCTGGACTTAGTTCCACTTGGTGGACAGGATTCTGTCTGCGACAGTTACACAGCCAAAAAAATAACACTTGGGACAGTGGACTTTCTCTGCCCAAGGAGAAATGCTTTTGTTTTTATCCATTTCTATTTTTCTTCTTCATGCACAGACAGCCACCAAGTTCAGGCTGTCTGATGGCGGAGCAGAGACCAGCTACTGGGAGCGACATCCCTCAGACTACCTTGCTTTCGACTTTGCCTTGATGCCGGAGAGGCCCAGGACTGAGCAGGGGCCTCCAGGCTTAGAGAAATTTCCAGTCACTTTTGTTTGAAGTAATGATGAAGTCTGTAACATTTAGAGAGATTTGGGGACTCAAAATGTGGTATATAGGTCAGCAGCATTGACCTTGGCATTGCGGAGGTCTTATCAGAAACGGACAATTCCAGTCCCCATCTTCAGCTGCTGAATCAGAATCTGCATTTGAACAAGATCCCCGGGAAAGTATATGTGCTGTCACATGTGAGAAGCTCCGGTCTAAGTCACAGCACATAGGTCTTACTCCATTATTTTATATTATATATAAAATATTATAGTTGATATTATTTTATTTGTATATTCTTTTATATTATAAGCAATCGTATTAGTCAGTGTTCTCCACAGAAACAAAAGCAATAGGATATATATGATATATGTTATATCATATAATATGTATAAACATACTAATATATTTATACATAATATATATGTGTATATACTGTATAATATACATACCTGACTAGGCAAAGATTTATTATAAGAAATTGGTTCATGTAATTATAGAGGCTAAGAAGTCACACGCTCCTTCTAATACAAAGTGGGGGGTAGGGGAATAGGATCAGGGAGGGGGAGGAGGGAGGAGAATGGGGGGTCATGGAGGATGGCGTACTGCTTGAGGGTGGGACACAATTACAAGAGGGACTTTGCCTAACTAGTACAATCAGTGTAATCTAATTCTTTCTACCCTCCATGAATCCCAAACAATAAAAAAAAAAAAAGATTTGCAGGCCACCCAGGAAAGCCAGTGGCGCCTAAGTCTGGCCTGAGAGTTAAGGTCTGCAAACCAGAAGAGCTGATGATTTAAGTTCCAGTTGGAGGGCAGCAGGCTGGACCTAGAAACAGCTCACGTTTCAGTTTCAAAATCTGAAGGCAGGTGAAGACATATGTCTCAACTCAAGCACTCAGGCAGGAGGGATTCCCTTTACTTAAAGAATGGCTCAGCCATTTTTTTTTGTTTGTTTGTTTCTTAAGCTGATTGGATGGAGGCCGACCCGCATTAGAAAGCTCACCATCCCTCGACTAATTCTACAGATTCAAATGTGATTCTTATCCAAAAACACCCTCAAAGACATATCCAGAATAATGTTAGACCAAATGCCTAGGCATCTTGTAGTCTAGTCAAGTTGACACATATGTTAATCATTGCAACAATTGTCATGAATAGAACATTTCCTGGTGAATTCTGGATATTTTCTCTGCACACTTAGTCCAGGCCACTGAGCGTACGATAACTGCATCAGAAAATTGTTCTCAAAAATCCGGCAGACGTTTTCATTTCTCTCTCACCCTGTCCCTTCTACCTCTCACTGGATGAATAACAGCAGTACCAGTGGAGACAGCAAAATCCTAAGGGAAGAGTGTGACATGAAGCAGGTCACTGCATGTTTCCACTGCCTGCTTTTGGCTTTAGCTGTCTCCCCTTTCGATTTTTCGGCCCCTATCATATTTTATTTGGAGATATTGTAGCAGCAAGTACAATTTTATTATGTTTTACAGTTATTATTAGCTATGATAATTCAATTTTTTAGCTGATGTGTGTTACAAACTTCCGTGTCTGTTATTGAAAGAAGAGTTTATTCACCGACGGTGTGTGCTGTGAGCGCCCCCAGGGGCAGGTGGGCTGGGCCTGGGGTCTCTGATGGTGTGTGCTGTGGGCGCCCCCTCAGGGCAGGTGGGCTGGGCCTGGGGTCTCTGACAGTGTGTGCTGTGAGTGCCCCCTCGGGGGAGGGTGGGCCGGGCCTGGGACTTGAGCTGATTGTGGCTGTGCAGGTGGTGCTCATCCAGAAAGGTGCAAGTTGCAGCAACCTCTCTTGAAATACTTTTCCATTTTCATGTTTTATAATAATGCTAAATAGTATTAAAATATGAAACAATATCTAGTTCAAGATATTTTGCTAACAACATCTCTGAAAGAAAATTTGTGAATTTCTGGAAAAAATGTATACGTTGCTATATTACAGCTTCCACAAACTCCATTTTTGTGAAGAAAGGAAAAGCTGATGAAAAAGAATGTAAAATTCTGTATTATCCTTTTTTCCCCTAGTTTATTCTGGCTATAATAAAAAATACTGTTTTCCAGAAAGGTTCTTGCACATAGAGAATTTCAAGGGCTGATTTGTTTGTGGCTGAGCCAACTCCAGTTGATAAAGTCTTGGTTGGTAGGCTGAATTTTCCTGTGATTTTCTACAAGATGTATTTTCCCTCATTTCAGGTTTGGATATGAAACGACTTAGTCATCTAAGGGTGCAACAAAATATCAGAAGTCAGAGGCGTTGGAAAAATTTGTTGGTGGTCTTCATCAGTGAGGTCACCGACCCTTGCTCCTATGAAGGAAGTGAGTGGAATTCCTGAGTTATTTTAGAAATCTATACTGAAATTTGAGGTACTCCCCTTACTTGTTAGCTATAGTTACCGTCTTATTCAAAAGGAGAGATACATATTTTCTTCTTAATCATGACTAGTCTGGTAGAGACTTTTAAAGCAATACAATTATATCATAACCCACTGGACATTAATAAGCCACTTTTATTGAAAATAAATAAAACCCTGAAATTTCATTTTATGTGGACACAGTATTTAGGGTTTGACCCATGTAGATTTAGTGATTAATTACTTCTCTGTTTTCATTTCTAAATGAAATAAATCTGGTATTTTAAATGATTTTGTAGTACTATAGTATTTTCTTCTACACTTTTTCAGTAAATCTGGAAAAGTTTCTTTTTTCCTCTTAATTTTATCCTAATAACTTCCAGAATAAAGCAACTTAATTGAAATATATCTAACAAGGTTAAATTATTTAACAAGTTATCATTTATCTTTACTAGATAAATCTCAAAATAGTTGTATTTTTCCTCTTTTCCTTTTTTTTTTTTTTTTTAGTTTCTGTTTCAGATGAAGTAATCTGAGAAAGACAAAGAAAAAAATGTTTGGGGACTATCTATCATATTGTCATTCTAGTTTTCTCAATAAAGGGATAGAAATTATTCTGATTGTGTTTAGTCTAACAGGCATTGGTTTAAAGTTGACAACTAATTAAAGATAACTTTGTACAGTTTAGCAACACTTGACCATAAATATATTTTAACCATCTTTTTACTTACGATAACTAAGTTAATACTAAAATACCATTCACTCCAATTTAGGACTTAGGCAGGAATCAGCCAGTGGTTTTAATTATACTCGATTAATATCCTTCTAAGAACAAGCCAAGTGGCCCCGAGTGGGGGTTCCACAGATGCTGAGTCTTGGTCCGTGAGGACCAATATGGTTGGTCCCTTTTGGTGGCCAGTTGACCAAACTTGAGAGTGAAATCTGGACGGTGAAAATGTCTTGCTGTATGTCTTGGGAGAGGAAACTAAATATGGACAATTTGTGTCACTTCATATTTTTTATTTGTTCACAAAACCCAGTCAATGGTTCCTACTTCCTTTTTCAAGTTGTAGAATGGAGGGGCTGATTGTAACTACCCTGAGGCAGGAGTCTAAGGTTTGTGGACATACTTCGTCTTTCAGTTCTTACATTAGTATGGAAGCAATTCTGGAAATACCTTAAAGTGATTTTAGGGAAAATCCTGGCTAAGGTATCTACTAGCTCCACACACATAAATATCTTCCCTAATCTCTATAAACCTCAGTTTCCCTCCTTTTCATTTCTCTTTTTTCATGTAAATATCCCGCACATTGTCGTGACCGGAATATGAGGAAACATGAAGGGCTGGAGAGGACTCAGCCCCTCTTATCTTCCTCCTCTTCTCTGCTCCCCTCCGCCCCTCTCCTGCCCGCTCCGCCCTCTCTCCCTTCTCACCGTCTTCTGTCTTCTTTTTATTTATTTATTTTTTTATTTTTGAGACACACTCTCATTCCATCACCCTCACTAGAGTCCTGTGGTGTCACAGCTCACGACAACCTCCAGCTCTTGGGCTTAGGTGATTCTCTTGCCTCAACCTCCCAAGTAACTGGGACTACAGGCACCCACCATGATGCCCGGCTATTTTTTGTTGCAGTTTGGCTGGGGCTGGGTTTGAACCTGCCACCCTCGATATATGGGGCCGGCGCCCTACTCACTGAGTTTCTCTCACCTTCAAAGCCAGGAGCACCGTTCTCGGTAAACATCTTCATTTCTTTTTTGGACATACTTTGCACTTCCTTTGATCTTGTCACAGATTCTTTTCACTTCTGCCTCTCAGTCTTTGCTAACTCCTTCCTTTACAAACTGTTAGCATTTATGCCAAGAAATATCTTCTGATCAACATGGACTCATTCAAACCATTTTTCTTTCTCACATCATATCTCCACTTGTCAAAATCCCTTGGGGATTGTTACATAATATTAATTTTTTTAATAAAGCATTTGATGTAAAACTTCTTAGTTCCAGGGCTGTTGCATTTTGTTTTAATTTTTAAAAATTACAAAATTGTTATCTTACATTTTTCATAAAAATTTTGTCAGATCATGATGAGGAGGAAGAAAGAGAAGAGGAAGTCAAAATCCTCATGATTCAGGCATAATTTTTATTTTTATTTGTTCCACATTGTTCTGGAAATCTTTGAATGCATATTTACTATGAGAAGGTCTAATATTATACATGATCATGCAATTTTTAATTAAAAAAACTGGATTCAATTATATCAGAATGTTTCAAGAGAAGAAAAACTCAGTATAATTGAAGTCATTTTAGAAATTTATTTATTTTCCGTCATAAGAAGCAGAATATATTACCTAAAAGATTATTATTATTTTTGAGAGAGAGTCTCACTTTGTCACCCTGGGTAGAGTGCCATGGCATCATAGCTCACAGCAAACTCTTGGCCTTGAGCAATCCTCCTGCCTCAGCCTCCGGGGTAGCAAACTACGGGCTCCTGCCAGCTAGTTTTTCTATTTTTAGTAGAGACGGGGTCTCACTTCTCCCTCAGGCTTCTCTTGAACTCTGAGCTCAAGCAATCCTCCCACCTTGACCTCCCAGAGACCTAGGATTACAGGTATAAACCAGTGTGCCCAGCCTTTTGATATGAAAAAATATAGTTATGGAAACAATCTAGAGGTTGCAATCAATTTTTTAAAACTGTGTTTCAATTTAACTCTGCATCAATTGACTCTCTGTTACGACAGATGGACCTTCACAATTCTGTTTTCTTCTACACAGATCCAGTTTTTATTTCTTTTATTGTTATTTTTACACAATTTAGATATATAAGAGCAATGTCATAACCTGTAATGACAACCCAGGGTAGTTTTTATTGTTTCTATATCTAATGGTATTTTGCTCGCTGGCTTCTGCTTCCTTATTTTTGCTGTGATTCCTTTGGAAGTGGTTTAAAGAAAGCCTGTGGGCGCTCTGCTCTCCGCGTCTTCTCAGCTGCTCCATACTGGTACAGTAGCCTTGCTCAGGGTGACATCACCAATAATGGTTTATTTTTGCATATTATTATGGGCATAGCCTGTTAACAAAATCACAATTAGCAAGTCTGGGGTCGATTGGTTGTTTTCTTCCCTCACATGTGACTTGCTTTTCTCCCCAGAATTCACGGGGGATTCCTTATTATCCTGGAAATCCTTAGTCAGCACGTGTCTTGCCATTGAGCGCCCACAGCAGATTGCCTTGAAACCTTAGCTGTTCTTCTGGTTTCCATATTCAGGTTTCATCATGGTTGCTCGTTTCAGGCAAACGTTTTTGTATGCTCTATTTTTCTTTTTTTTTTTAATTAAATCATAGCTGTGTACATTAATGCAATCATGGGGTACAATGTGCTGGTTTTATATACAATTTGAAATATTTTCATTGAACTGTTTAACATAGCTTTCATGGCATTTTCTTAGTTATTGTGTTCAGACATTTATGTTCTACGTTTAATAAGTTTCACCTGTACCCTTCTAAGATGGATTAATGAATTGTGGTATATGTACACCATGGAATATTATGTAGTCTATTTTAATTTTTCCATTCCATGTATTGAATTCTTGACTTCCTGGATCTTAGTGATTATTATGTTGGATTTCCTTTGTCCATTCTGTGTGTCTACTGGCTTCTTTCTATTGATTTAATCTCTTTATGATTTATCTGTGTTCAGAAATATTCTTAAGCCCTTCCCCTGTGATATTACCTTGTTTACACCCATGACTATTTTGTCTCACAATTTTCTTATATATATATATTCTTTAATAAGTAGAATTTTCAATTTGCATGTATAGTTTTGCAGTCCCCCCCTTTAAAAAAAAATCTCAGTCTCTTGTTTTATTATTTTCGAGTGACTGTTGGTTCAATCCATATTCACAAAAAGTTATTCTGTAGCTTGGTAATTTTTCCTCTTTTTCGGGGTGTGGGGCTTATGTTCTCTTGTCCAAAAGAGGTTTTCTGTTCCTTTCTGTTCCTGGCACGGGAGACCTGTCATCTTGTTTGCATGGCTGGCTCTGTCCTAGTCTTTTATTCCGTCTGATGTAGCTTCTCCCTGGATTCGTGAATTGTTTCTTTTCTTCCACGATAGTTTGAAGAATGAGCCTTTCATATGCTCCCTGTTTTTCTGTAGCCTAAGGAATTTTTAGGGGGTGGGGGAGCTCCATTGAGGAGGCACGCAGAGTTTCTCTCCCAAAGTCTGGGAGGCATTCTGGGTGATGTGTCCTGGCCGGGAAGGTGGGACCACATCTCGGAGGAGGACCCGCACCTCTCAGCCTGTCCTACTCCAGCGCGTGGTCTCAGAGCCTCTGGTGCTCTCAGGCAGCCCTTTTGTCACGCTCCTCATCTGTCTACTTTTCCCAGCCAGTATTGCCATTAGTTCTCAGTCCGCATTGGAGTGAAGATGCTGCTCACTCACTGTGCCTTTCTCTGAGTATGAGATTACAGCGAGCGCTGAGGAATTTTGGCATATTGCATGGTGCTGTTTTTCTTCCCTTTATTCAAAACCCTGTCTTTCCTACTATGAGCACAAGTTTTGAAGTTTTGGGGTATAGATAATGTCCCTTTTGGGGGGTTGCTGACGGGTGACTATTGGTTTTTTTTTTTAAATGTATTTTCTTTTTCTTTTTTTTTTGATCATTTTGTTAGTTGTAGGAGAGGGAGATTGTTTATTCTGCTATTTTAACATAGATTTTTCTCTTATATTGTATGTTCCTACAAACTAAGATGTAGTGCTCAGGTTATGTGAAATCTCACAAAGCTCTCTTAGCGGTCACGCTGGCGCCGTTGCACAAGTGGAGGTCTGAGGTGGGGTCTGGTCTCTGTTCCATGTCAGCCTGTGAATTCGGTCAGTTCCTCATGTGGCTGCTGCCTTGTTAACGAAACACGAGATGACACCCATAATAACAGCTCTTCAGTGGGGGGCTCTATGGGGGCATAGCTGAGAACATACATCACGTGGAAAGTAGGACAGAAACACCCAATATTTATAGTTAAACGCATTTCAACATGCTGCCAGAACTCTACTAAAATATTAACATATGCCTTTAGAAGGGGTGCAGATGAAATTTTAAATAATTTTCCTACATGATGCCAATTTTCTTTTATAAAAAAAAGAGGAACCTATGGAAGAAAATGAGAGATAGCAATTAATTCAAAACTCAGCCTCCATTTTTCACAGTATATTGAGCTCTGTTTCAAATTTCATTAGAAATGGCTGTGTTGATGCAGACCGCAGAGGCCTGTGATTTTCAAGGCTAGTTTGTGTTCTTTACGGGAAATTTCATCTTCTAGATTTAGCTTCCTTTGTTTGCCTCACCTTGTTAAATAAATAATGTGAGGCAGCAGAGTCTGTGCGAGTGAGGGAGGCTCTGCTGACCTGCAAAGAAAGTCCGTCAGGTGTATTTTCTGTGAGAAATATCAAGTCCAAAGCAGAAGTGGAAAGCAACAAGATTTTGCCGAGTGTCACGTTCTCTGGCTGCTGTGTGCATGCAGACGTGAGTGGGGGTGACAGCAGCTGGCCGGGGGCCTGGACTCCGAGCATGGTCCCTGGGCCGACCTGCCAGCCCTGACCCGGCCAAAGGCTGACTCGCTCTGAGCTTGTTTCCATCCGCAGGACCATGAAAACAGCCCACACTGCCGTGTGTTAATCTGCGGGAGCACTGGGGAGTTTGCACGTGCCCCTCATTCAACCCTAGGAAACCCACCGCACAGCCAGGAGGAGGAAAAGACCCGAATGGTGGAGACCTGGCCACTGTCAAGTCTCCCAGCTCCTGCGTGTGACTCACTTGTGACTGCTAGCAAGGACGCGTGTTCTGGTTTCTCGGATTAAAAAGTCCCTGTTTCCCACTATTCTGTACGGCTTCCCAGAAATCTCAGGTAACAGGAAGCTATTCTCTTCATTCCACGTTTTAACCTTTTTGCGATACAATTTACATATCAAAAGTACGCCCATTTGAACTGTACAATTCAATGGTTTTTAGTATAGTTATGGTATTGGAGAACATTATCATTATCTAATTTTAGGATACTTCATCACATCAGAAAGAAAACGTATAGAGAGGAAAAAGATGACATGCAGAGGCAAAAACAAAAAAAAAAAAAAAAAAGAAGAAGAAAAGAAAAGAGAAAGAGAAAAGAAAGAAAAAAAGAAAACATGAACCTAATTTTTAACCCATACTTAGACGTTCAGCTGGCATCATAAATTCTATCACAGAATTCCTGATATTTCCAATGCTGACCCCAATTGTGAGCCATTTAACAAGGTTAATGGCTTGGCCCTTGAGCCTGTCTTTCCAAACTGGCCCCTCCTCTCTGGACTCCAGCAAGGCGCTCTGATAACACACACCGGTCTGCCACCCTTCTGCCACCCAACACTTCTTCGCCTAGAGCTTTGCTGAAGGTTTCATCTACTTGAAATCCTCCTCCGCAGAATCTGCTCTCTGCGGCTGGCTCCCTTTATACCAGGACCCCTCATGGTCAGCAGTTCGCTGATGATTATTACAGCAATAGCTGTAGAGGAATGGCTGTCACGCTTGCAAAGGACAGTTACTGATTCTTATCACTTTAAAAGGAAACGCTGAGAACAGGACGGTCTCCTGGCAAGCCTAGAGACGTTTTGTGACTTGGGGGCAATCCCCCAAATAAGTCAGTGTTCCGGAATGAGATAAGATGGGTCACTCGCTAGTAAGTGTGTGTTAAACATTGATGCTTAGTAGTTCTTCATGAGGGTTATGGGGAAGGAACACGTGAGGTAAGAACACGTGGGGAAAGAACACGTGAGGAAAGAGCACATGGCAATCCTTATGTATGCAGCCCTCGTATGGAATTACCTTAACTCCCCACACCTGTTGTGTATGTCATTACCTTAACTGCCCACACTTGTGTATAACCTTCATCCATAGCTGTTGTGGAGGGGGCTCTGGGCTACCCTGCACTTAAGGCTAGCGCCCCTCCCACAAGCTTGTACTTCTAATCCGTGTCACGCCTGATTCCTTCCTGCAGCGACCGAGACCAGGGCCTTAGGGGTTGTGACAAATAGCTATTTATTTATTTCTTTACCAAACATGCAATACATGCTGTAGAAATATTTATCTCTTCAGGCTTTACAACAACCACATTTGGTGTAAATTGTTAGGTTTTCCAATCAATGGAGAAAATATGACTCTGAAGACCCTCAGATCCCAGCCAGCAAGGGCGAGAGCACTGGGATCTGCATATTCAGTCACTAATTGGGTGGACAGTCTGAACCTCAGAGCAAAGAATTCTGCCAGACTAGCTGGCTACAATTACGTTTGCTCCTGTGTGAGTCGGAGTTGCCTATTAACGTATAAACCAAACCAGAAAATGCAGAATGGGTGATCCAAGCCAAAGGATTTGTGAAGAACCAACTGGGCAGTCTGGCCCTAGCCATATCCCTCTCCTCACTGACCCACACACGGCTTTCACCTTGGCTTCCAGTCTCTCTTCTCCAGCCTTCTCCAAGTTTTTTCCCAGGCGCAGCTTAAGCCACTCTCAGAAGTTGCTCTGAGAGTCTTGGAAGGACACACCTGTCCTGTTTACTATCCAATCCTGTAGCAGGGCTCTGAGCTAGAGGAGTGCCTGATGCCAGCTCTGTCCCTTCCCTGTGACCACGAGTCTGAGGATGTGCCAGTCCCTTTTATGAACATGATGATGCCGGAATTTCAGGTTTTTGGTCTCAGGCGATTCGAAGAAGGAATCAAAGGACCACAAGAGTAGTGGTAAGTCAGGATTTATTTACAGGAAAGAAGAATAGTGGTAGGCCAGGATTTATTTACAGGAAAGAAGAATTATAAGTAGAGGAAAAACTAAACCTCCAGGCAAAAGGACCCAGGAGGGAAACAGGCAGCTCTTCCTGTTCCCTCTCTGGGTTCCAGCTGAAGTCTACTTCCGAGGGAAACAGGCAGCTCTTCCAGTTCCCTCTCCGATGTCTGCTTCTGAGCTCTTCTCACTCTGCCATCCTACCGAAGTCTGC
>CAUYRH010056257.1:0-11709 GCA_963574655.1 Perodicticus potto
AATGGATCAATAAATTGTGGTGTATGTACACCATGGAATATTATGCAGCCTTAAAGAAAGATGGAGACTTTACCTCTTACATGTTTACATGGATGGAGCTGGAACATATTCTTCTTAGCAAAGTATCTCAAGAATGGAAGATATATGAAACCAGCACATTGTACCCCATGATTGCACTAATGTACACAGCTATGATTTAATAAAAAAGAAAAATTTAAAAAAAAAATGGAAGAAAAAGTATCCCATGTACTCAGCCCTACTATGAAGCTAATTTATAGCTTTCATATGAAGGCTATAACCCAATTATAGCACAAGAATATAGGGAGAGGGGCATGGGAGGGGAGGGGGAAGGATGGGTGGAAGGGGAGTAATTGGTGGGACCACACCTACGGTGCATCTTAGAAGGGTACAGGTGAAACTTACTAAATGCAGAATATAAAGGTCTTAACACAATAATTAAGAAAATGCCATGAAGGCTATGTCAAACAGTTTGATGAAAACATTTCAGATTGTATATGAAACCAGCACATTGTACCCCATGACTGCACTAATGTACATAGCTATTGATTTAAAAAAAAAAAAAAACCTGATGCACACACACACACACACACAAAAAAAACAAAAACAGAGACTCTTGGACACATTTTAACTTTTCCTTGATACCTATGGCCTCTCTAAAGAACATCTATACACAGCCAAGGTATGATGTTGGACTCTACTAACGACTGCCTCCTCTTATACAGCCCTAAAAATACTCAATAGTTAGGAACTATACATCAGTTTTGTGTGCAAGAATTTCATAACAATTACTGCCAGCACTTGGCAATAATTTCACTTGCTCTCAGGGTTGAGTTATGGTTTGAAGAGCTAAGATTGACCCCAAATGGATGGATGGAGGGATAGGTGATGTACATATAGTGCCTTAGAAAAAGTTATACCCTCAATATTATTGATCACTTTTGAGAAAGTATAAATTTTAAATTAAAGAAAAATTAATTTTCTGCAATATGTTAACATTATAAACATGAAAAAGCAATTATTGCTATGATAATGCTTACACATCAAACATCTTAAAAGCATAAATAGAAAAGTAATAAGCTTTAACAAAAGGGTACTTCATGTCTTCTAAAACCTGCTACCCCACCAAAATTCTCCAATAAGCTAACAGGAACTAAACTTTTCGGTCGCTCTCCTCCATTCTAACAAAGTCAGGTTAATTTTAAAATTTAACAATAAAAATATTTTATGTTAGAAAGGGAAGATTTTGAAAGTACACAAAACCATAAATCAAAATAGCAAATAACTCACATATGAGCACTCAGGATAATAAGTCTCCTTCAGCAAATAAAAAGCAAATAAGGGAGTGCAACAGATAACGTAAAGTTAAAATAAAGATCAGGAGCCCATTTAGGATATACTACAACTCTTGCCAGGCTGCAGGTTCATACCACAAGTTAACAGAGTTTACCCTCTCTCCCCATGATCTTACAACTGCTCACTCCAGTTCCAGGTGTGTTCCTGTGGCAATGTCTACAGTTCTAGATGTAACTTCCCAGAGATCTCCGTAGCTGGTTCTTTGCTTCTACTACTCTCAAAAAGGAAGGGTTGGCAGGGATCTTGCCAAAGTAAAATCATAGCTTTTTTTTTTTTCTTTCTTTCTTTCTCATAGCTTTCTTTCCTTTTCCCTCTGTTGCCCAGGTTAGAGCATCGTGGTATCAGCCTAGTTTACAGTAACCTCAAACTCCTGGGATCAAGTGATCCTCCTGCATCAACCTTCCAAAGTAGCTGTGACTAAAGGCATCCACCACATCTGGCTAATTTTTTCTATTTTTAGTGGAGATGGTGTCTCGCTCTTTAGCCTCTTTTTAGGCTGTTCTTGAATTCCCTGAGCCCAGGCCAATCCTTTTGCCTCAGTCTCCCAGAGTGCTAGGATTATAGACATGAGTCACTATGCCCAGTCCTAAATAATAGCTTTAAAAGGAGGCAGAACTAAAGATTAAGGCTTGGTAAGGAATTTAAAAGGAAAAATCCAGTGTTACTGTAGGCCAATTATCCATTAAAATCTGAAATATGAGTATTTTAGCTTATTAGAAATTCTTACACTAGTAACACAACATATGAATAAGTATTTACAGATCACTAACTCCCTGGCCTTTACTCACACAAAAATTGTTTCAAAGATGTTAGCCCATTCCCTCAGTCTCAGTCAAATTACCTTCACCATAGACATTTGATACTTTCTTGACAGCACTTCAACACAAGCCTTCTGCATCATGTCTTATCCTGGTACTATAAACTTCTCAAGCAAGGAACTTGGTTCAAATTTGCACTTCCTAAACCCTTGGCAATAATGCTTTATGTCACAGCTATTTAGTGTTTGCTAAGTGAATTTTTACAGTATCAGATCATGATTCACTAACGAGAAAAACCAATTCAACTTTCTAAAACAGTGATAATATTTCTGCCTCCAGGATTACTGTCATTTTCTTAAGAGAAAGAAACATAGTTCCTGCCACCAGCCCTGGAGATCAGCTACTTCCACCCATCCAATCAGGCCACAGCTGCCTTTTTCAACAGGAATGGATGATAGAATCAGGGAGGTTTGTAAAGCAGAGAGCAATCTTGTCAAGCATCATCCATAGGCAACTGCTTGCTCTTCAGTCCTTGAAGTCCAGTGAAATTAAAACATGTCTTCATGCCATTTTCTTCCGCCTGCTCTTCCACTGGTGGTTCTTCCACCAGTTGTGTTGTTTACAAAGGCTTTCATTGTATACAAATAATATGATTAACCCTAATTACCTGCTAATTTCTATACACATTTTTTTTTCTTAGACCACTTTTTGAAGGCACCTTGGAGCTTTATAAAACTTGTGTTTTGACATCCAGTAGAATACAAGTCCAACTTTACAAATCACATCTTTTTGTTTGTCTTCTGCTAGCCAGGCACAGTGGCACATACCTATAGTCCCAGCTAATTTGGTAGGCTGAGGTAGGAGGACTGCTTGAGCCCAGGAGTTCAAGGCTATAATATGCCATGACTGTACCTGGGAATAACCACTGTACTCTAGTCTGGCCAACACAGTGAGACTCATCTTTAAAAAAAAAAAAAAAAGCTAGGCACGGTGGCTCAAACCTGCAATCCTACCTCTTTGGGAGGCCAAGGCAGGAGGACTGCTTGAAGGCAGGAGTTGGAGACCAACCTGGGCAATATAGTGAGACCCTGAAGAGCCTTCTTGACACCCCCCCTCCAGATTTTTATTTTAATTAGCTGGGCATACAGTCCAAAGGATGACGCAGGAAGATCACTTAAGCTCAGGAGTTTGAGGCTGCAGTGAACAATGACTGCACTACTACACTCTAGCCTGGGCAACAAGTGAGACTCTGTCTCTCAAACCACACAAACAAACAAACAAACAAAACACCATCCCCTACCATTTGCTAGAACAAAATATAAATGGAATGAAGAAGGCCACAGCAGAACAAACACACACGACTCAGAAAAGTGCAGTCTAACACTCAATGGCTGGAAGCCCTTGCAGTGAAGTACACCAGTTCTCCCTGCAAGGCTCGGCCGCCTGCCACTGGCTCAATGTGCATGCCCTGAGCAAGCCACTCAGTCACAGGTTAGGAACATACTACCATGGGGAAAAAAGAATATACTATCATGAACTGTCCCACACTGTTTAGGGAAGCATTGTAAAAGTGGCAGTATGTAGAGGGAGTATTGAATGGGTATGAATACATGCTTTGAGGGGTATTCTGAAGTTTTTTCAATAAAGGATAGTAACATGGATTACTAAGATAAATAGAATACTAATATAACTACAGAATGCCTCAAAATTCAATTTTTTTAGAAATTTTGCACCAGAATAGGAGCACCATGTTTAAAATTGGCCCAGATTAAAAAAAATCAACTTTTTAAAATCTAGCTATTAAGTATATATATATTACTACTGCTAATGTGCAAAAAGATATCAAATAAATTCAGGGATTAATACAATTTGTTAGCCAATCCTTGCTGCTACAAGTTGCTCAAAACCAAAATACGAAAGGACATTATCTGAATTCATAACAAGCAGCACACACTCAGGCCTTGGGCTTTACGGGCATGGTCAACACTTTAGTAGTCTAAAGACATCTTCAGATGCTTCAGTCTCCCAAGCTGGGCTGGGGACTCCGCCTGTACCATCTCTTCCACAGCATGGGTTGGAGGCTGGGGGAAATGTGGATGGTAAAAGGACTCTCTCTACACGACGTGACCACCAACTCTTCTTACTCAGTACACCCACTTCCTCTGCCTTCTACATCTTGAGGGGACAGGAAGGCTGGAGAATAGTTTACCTACACAAATATACAAACTCAGAAAAAAAATCACTTTAAGTATTAGAAAACTTTTCTTAATTCAAGCAAATTCACTAATTTGTCCATAATTGTTTGTACCAGCAAAAAAAAAAAAATCCAAAAATGATCCCAAATATGTTCAAATAGGGAACTGACTAAATAAGTTATGGCACATCCATGTAATAAACTACAAAGCAACCACTAAAGATTAAGATAGATCTATATGTACTTGGATGTATTCAAGATAGTTTAAGTGAAAAGAGCAAAGTGTAGGTTCGGCACCCATAGCTCAGTGAGGAGCGTGTCGACCATATACACCAAGGCTGGCAGGTTCGAGCCCTGCCAGGGCCTGCTGATGAACAATGACAACTGCAACCAAAAAATAGCTAGACATTGTTGTGGGTGCCTGTAGTCCCAGCTACTTGGGATACTGAGGCAAGAGAATCTCTTAAGCCCAAGAGTTGGAGGTTGCTGTCAACTGTAACGCCAAGGCACTCTACAAGGGGGCAACATAGTGAGACTCTGTCTCAGAAAAAAAAAAAAAAGAAAGTAAAAAGCAAAGTGTAAAACAAGGTATCAAACAAAAGGTTCTTAAGGCTTGGCGCCGGTAGCTAAATGGTTATGGCACCAGCCACATACACTGGGGCGGGCAGGTTTGAACACAGCCCGGGCCTGCTAAACAATGACAACTACAGCAGCAAAAACAACAACAACAAAATAGCTGGGCATTGTGGTGGGCGCCTGTTGTGCCAGCTACTCAGGAGGCTTAAGCAAGAGAATCACTTAAACCCAAGAGTCTGATTTGCTGTGAGCTGCGAGGTCATGGTACTCTACAGAGGGTGACATGGTGAAACTCTGTCTCAAAAAAAAAGAAAAGACAAGAAAAACAACCTTGAAGTAGGTACACAGATTTTAATATCCTCTACAGTGTGACTTTAAAGCATTTTACAATAAATTAAAATTTTAAATGAGCTAAAATAAGAATGTTTCATATAGTGACAAGTGACACTAAGAAACCAAAAAAAGTGGTAAGAAAGGAATGCCAGAAGAATAAGGCTTGTTAGGGAAGGCTTCATCAAGGAACTGAATCTTCCAGGATGAAAAGGAATTAAGGTGTAACAAACTCAGTGTACTTGGGAGGGACAGAAAACGCATATAGGTGGAATATGGGAAAGAAGGTGGAAAGTGGTGGAGATGGGCAAGGAACAAGTCATAAAGTGACTGGCCACACAAAGACTGTGAATTTTATTCTAGTTTCTATGGAAAATCACTGGCAGATTCTAAGCCTGGGAACAACAAGATGGAATCTGATTAAACATAATCATGTCTTATTTACAACACAATATATTTTCCAGAAGAAATAACATTATAAATGGTGTTACTGCAGTATTGCTTCTATGCCTTCATTCAGTTATTTTATCTAGTGTCAGCTCTGTGCTAGGTTGTGCGCAAGGTACTGATGAGGAATAAAGCACGGTCTGGTAGGGATGAGTCATTACAGAAGTTTTGAGATACACAAAAATCAAGAAACATAAAATCCCAGCAGATGGAAACAAATAAAGCCCTTCTAGCAACACTGGTAAGCTGAGTAAGTTGAAACCTGCACAGACGAGGCCAGGAGCGGTGGCTCACTCCTATAATCTTAGCAATCTGGGAAGCTGAGAGCTCAGGAGTTCGAGACCAGCCTGAGCAAGAATGAGACTCCATCTCTACTAAAAATAGAAGAGAGAGAGACAGAGAAAGAAAGGGAGGAACTTGTATATGGATAAATCAGAAAGGACACTATCGACTGTGTTTCTTGAAAGTAAAATAATGGATTACAACACGGTCTGTTTCAAAACTTCAAAACTTCAGTAGTAACCTATGTAACTGTAATATTTGTAAGAGTGGAATATATAGAATGCTATCAGCACCCAGGACAAAGGATGGTTAATCCAGCCTGGGGGAGTCCCAGAAAGGAAGAATTCACAGAAGCCCTGCAGGACAGGAAGGGATTTCCTTAGTGGAACATTCATTCCCTTAAGTGCTATATCCAAGCCACTGGTAGGATACAAGAAAATTCTGGGGCTGCTGAACTCTTCCTTTTACAATAGTTATGTAGGATTATTAAGATGGAATAGAGAAAATGAGCGGGCACCTGTAGTCCCAGCTACTCAGGAGGCTGAGGCAAGAGAATCGCCTAAGCCCAGGAGTTGGAGGTTGCTATGAGCTGTGTGATGACACTGCACTCTACCGAGGACAATAAAATGAGACTCTGTCTCTACAAAAAGAAAAAAAAGATGGAATAGAGAAAATGGGTTAGTATGTAAAACTTGAAAAAACAAAAAACTTGAAACTATGACTTCATGGGTATTATTACTTAGAACAAGGCTTTATTTTTTTTCTTTTTGAGACAGAGCCTCAAGCTGCCACCCTGGGTAGAGTGCCATGGCGTCACAGCTCTTAGCAACCTCAAACTCTTGGGCTTAAGCGATTCTCTTGCCTCAGAATCCCAAGTAGCTGGGATTACAGGTGCCCGCCACAACACCCTGCTATTTTTTGGTTGTAGTTGTCATTGTTTGGCGGGCCCGGGCTGGATTCGAACCTACCACCTCCAGTGTATGTGGCTGGCACCTTAGCCACTTGAGCTACAGGTGCAGAACCTAGAACAAGGCTTTATTAAGAACCTTGATCATCTGGTTTTTACATAACACTGAAAACTCAGTAGTATAAATATTATTGCAACAAGTGACTACCCATGCTCTATTGGGGGGGTTACATTTTATAGCCATTGTGAATTGGGGTTAAAAACTCTTTTTTTTTTCATAATTATCTTTTTAAGAGACAAGGTCTCACTCAGTTGCCCAAGCTAGAATAGAGTGGCTGGATCATAGTTCACAGTAACCTCAAACTCTGGGGCTCAAGCGATCCTTCCACCTCAGCCTTCCAAGGAGTGAGGACTACATGTGTGAGCCACCATGCCCAACAAAAACTTTTTTTAATACCAATTTTTTTTGGTGGCCATTTTTCTTCCTCCCCATCAAAGTTTGTGTCAAAATTTTGAAACACAGAGATTTCAAAATATTCTCCACTTAGGTTCAAAAATTACAATTTTCCCAGGTTTCTTTATTTTTTCTATATAAATTATACATACACATTTTATGAGCCATTTGAAAATTTCAAAAAATCATACCTCACCTCTAAACTATTCAGTTTGTATCTCTCAAGAATAAGTATGTTCTCCTTTATAACCACAAGGCCATTATCAGACCTAAAAAGAAAATCAACAAATCACCTATTACCAGGTACTTGTCTTTAAATTTTAAGTTTAAAAGCCTTTGTCAAGAACATTACTAAAGGAATGTATTTTAAAAAACTGGTTAAATTTATTATTACTTGCATTGTACTGTTATTTTTTAAATGTAATAATAATTTAAAATAATAGTTTCATAAAGTTTAAGTTAAAAGGTTAATTTTTTAAAAGTTGATTTTAAAAATATAAAAATAATTTTGATGCTCTCTTTGTCCCGCGCAGTTGGGTGGACTTACCACTACTATGCAGTGGGTTTCAGGCTGACCTGGCCTGCAGCAGCAGGAGCCCCACTCCAGCCAACCTGGGGCCTTGGGAGTTCATCACCAGTGTCTGCGGAGGTGCAGAGGCCTCAGGTCTAAGCACAGGCTGAAAACTACATGCACAAGCTATCGAAGGTGGGATTCTCTGGTGCTGGTATTTCACCTGACTTATACCAATTGTCCCTCTGCATAGTTACAATAAGAAAATGCCTCGAGCAATAATGTCAAATACAGGGGTGCCAAAAAATGTATGTGTATCTTAAAAGATGTTATCTAGATAGTACTTAGCCTTCTCAGTCACCAATTACCAATGTAATTAGAGTAACAATGTGTAGTATGACATTGGCTCAACAATGGTGCTAATCAAATGATTGCTAGTGCCAGTCACCATGCCACAGGCAGGACAGTCAAAGAAAATGGCGGAGTCGCAGTTTTTGTTCGAGGAGTGCAAGACCATTTTGAAGTGGTATTTGACATTAGAGAACATTGTGGAAGTGCAGCGACAGTGGAGGCGTGAATTCACAACAGACCCTCCAACATGCCTGACAATTGCACACATTTGCAATAAGTCTGAGATGCGCGGCACTGTGTGCGACATGCACAAGGAAAGGTCCAGGAGGCCTTGCATGGCCACAAATCCCGCTTTGTCTGCGATGGTGCTGGAGCAGTTCACACGCCCCCCACAGAAGTCCACCACAAAGTGTGTACGTGAGACTGGGATCAGCGGAACAAGCATACAATGCATTCTTAAGACAGCAAAGTAGGAAGTTTTTGTCCCGAGATTATTACATTCACTGAATGAAGACAACCCTGATCAAAGGGTGCAATACTATGAGTGGTTCCAAAACATGGTACAAGTGGATAAGGAGTTTGTGGGGGAAATGGTTTGGTCTGATGAAGCACAGTTTAAACTAAACGGAACAGTCAATCAACATAATTGTGTGTACTGGGCTCCATAAATTCCATGTATGGAAAAAGATGTCCATTTACTGGGCCTCAATGTCTGGTGTGGACTGTCATTGAGGGGACTCGTTGGACCATTCATTTTTTAAGGTCCTGTTACTGGTCCAGTGTACCTAGACATGCTACACACATCCATTTTACCTGCAATTTGGACACTTTGGGGGGACAATCCATTTTACTTCCAACAAGATGTTGCCCCACCACACTTCTACCAAGATGTGAGAGCTTACCTTGATGAGAACTTGCCATTACAATGGGTAGGACGGAGAGGCATGGTTGAATTTCCCCCAAGGTTTCCTGACTTAACACCCCTTGACTTCTACCTATGGGGCATCTTACAGGATGCAGTGTACCATAGAAAACTGGCTACACTGGTAGAACTTTGGGAAGAAAGTGAAAGGGTATGTGCAGCAACACAAGCAGACACTTGGGTCAGCGTTGCTCAGGCAGTAGTTCTCCGAAATCAGAAGTGTCTGGACGTTGAGGGTAACCACTTTGAGCACCGCTTGTAATTGCAGAAGTCAAATGTGACGTGCATTTATTATCTTTTGTGATGGGTATACCTTCAGTATTACAATTTTAGTAGTTTTTGCTTTTCTTAAAATGTGCATACACTTTTTTGGCACCTTTTGCATTTTTATTAACTTTATAGCAACCATGTCTCCGTGCACTGACACAGAGTTAAAACAGTGAGACAGTGCTGGTGGTGACAGAGCAGTGTAACAGATGCTTCATGTTCATCTTTTCCTTTAATTCTCACATATTTGGTATATTCTCCCATTTTACAGATGAAGAAATGTGTTAGGCAGTACTTTAAGTTCCATTATGTATTAGTAGCTCTGAACAAGAAGCCATGTGTGTAACTTGAGATTTGATGTTGTGGTATAACAGGCCAGTTGAAGGAAAGGTACACAGTACAGCTGGTAAGAATATCTTTTTTTTTTTCTTTTTTTTTTTTGAGACAGTTTTACTTTCTTGCCCCTCAGTAAAGTGCTGTGGTGTCACAGCTCATAGCAACCTCAAACTCTTGGGCTCAAGCAATCCTCTTGCCTCAGCCTCTGAGTAGCTGGGACTATAGGCGCCTGCCACAGCTTCTGGCTGTTTTTAGAGATGTGGTCTCTCTCTTGCCCAGGCTAGTGTTGAACTCCTAGAGTGATCCACCTGCCTCAGCCTCTCAGAGTACTACGGTTACAGGCCTGAGCCACTGCATAAATTCTTAATAGCATTTAATTGTGCTAAACCTAGGAAAGGTTCTCAAAATTTGGCACAAGCATCTGTCAGTGTATAAGGTGTTTTTGGCATATGTGCCATAATGAGGTGTAAGTTGCAACTTAACATGAAAACACTGCAAGTGATAGGGAAAGTTTTCATATGGGAGGAAATGTAACAGTCTACCAAGATGCATGGAGCCTGTACATGCTAGAACAAGTTCATTCTTATTAACTAATCTGCATGTCTGGCAATTGAGATCTTCATATTTAAAAGCATGTATGTCAGTTAAAAATAACATTTTCCAAAATCTTTAAATAAAGATATTTAATATTCGCCTTGGGGAAAAAAAATAATTTTGATAATCAAATATGGCAAAAAGTGTAAAAGTTGTCCATGCAAGACTGATATTTTGGGAGCACTGCCATAGTAGAAGGATAGTAGAGGGAACACCTGTAGGAAAAGAGCTATAGGAGAGTGGGACTGGTGTCCCACTGGCTTCAAGGGTGGCATCAATTACCAGCCTCCCACTGTGGTACCTGATGGAGACCTGGCCAAGATACAGAGAGCTGTGTGCCTGCTGAGCAACACCACAGCTGTTGCTGAGGCCTAGGCTTGCCTGGACCACAGTTTGACCTGATGTATGCCAAGAGTGCCTTTGTTCACTGGTACATAAGTGAGGGGATGGAGGAAGGAGAGTTTTCTGAGGGCCGTGAGGACATGGCTGCCCTTGAGAAGGATTATGAGGAGGCTGGAGCAGATTCTGCTGACGGAGAAGATGAGGGTGAGGAGTATTTACCTGTCTGCTACAATTCTACACTCTGTTGTCTTTAGACTGTCTTATTTCTGTTCTGTGAAACTGTCTATTGTAGCCCTAAACTGACAATAAAAGTGATATGGCAGATGTCAAAAAAACAAGTGGTGAGCCTGGAATGGAGGCTGCGTAAGCAGGGTGTTAGCTGGAAGAGGGAACTAGGCGTGAGCTCCTCAAGGATTCTGCATGTCTTCCTGAGGAGTCTGGACTTTATCCTGCCAGTTGTGAGACTTTACATGATAAAACCAGGTTTATTTAGAAAGTTCTACTGGGCCACAGTGTATTGGATGAATTTTACACTGCAAATATAAGGGTTGTATGGAAAGTATTCAGCCATTAATGCCTCAGCACCACCATGCCCAGGTGTTGCCAGGGTCTCACTCTTGCACAGGCTGGTCTCAAACTTCACTATGCATGTGCCAGAACTTTTGAAGGGTTCAGCATTTGATGGAGCTGGCTCTTTTCAAAACCTAGTTTCACTTTCCAAAGTGGTTTTCCTTTTCCTTGGCAAGATCATTGGCACAGATTTTGTTACCAGTCATCAAAATACAACTTTCCAGGCTCAGCGCCTGTGGCTCAACGAGCTAAGGTGCCAGCCACGTACACCTGAGCTGGTGGGTTCGAATCCAGCCTGAGCCCGCCAAACAACGACGGCTGCAACCAAAAAAAAAAAAAAAAAAAATGGCTGGGCGTGTTGCGGGCGCCTGTAGTCCAGCTACTTGGGAGGCAGAGGCAAGAGACTCGCTTGAGCCCAGGAATTGGAGGTTGCTGTGAGCTGTGATGCCACGGCACTCTATCCAGGGTGACAGCTTGAGGCTCTGTCTCAAAAA
>CAUYRH010056261.1:0-58675 GCA_963574655.1 Perodicticus potto
AGCAGGCACTTGTAGTCCCAGCTACTTGGGAGGTGGAGGCAAGAGACTCGCTTGAGCCCAGGAATTGGAGGTTGCTATGAGCTGTGATGCCATGGCACTCTATCCAGGGTGACAGCTTGAGGCTCTGTATCAAAAAAAAAAAAAAAAAAAAGAATTTGAGATTGCTATGATGCCACAGCACTCTACCCAGGGCAACAGAATGAGACTCTGTCTCAAAAAAAAAAAAAAAAGAAAGAAAGAAAGAAATTAAATGAAATAAATGAACCAGAGCTATGTGCAGCAACTCCTCTTTTAGGCAACACCCTGGATGTTACATTTCCAGCAACCCTGTAACATTTTTTAATACTAGTGGTAGGCCAGGCATGGTGGGTGGTGGTAGTCATGGCTGACAACTGCAATCCTAGCACTCTGGGAGGCCAAGGCTGGAGGATCACTTGAGCTCAGGAGTCCAAGACCAGTCTGAGCAAGAATGAGACCCCAACTCTACTAAAAATAGAAATATTAGCCCAGGCGTTGTAGTGTGGGCCTGAAGGCACAGCAACTCAGAAGCCTGAGGCAGAAAGATCACCTGAATCCAGCAATGTGAGGAGGTTGCTGTGAGCTATGGCACTCCAGCCTAGACAACAAAGTGAGATTCTATCTCAAAAATAAATAAATAAATAAATAAATAAATAAATAAATAAATAAATAAATAAATAAAATAGAAACACTAGCCAGGAGTTGTCCCAAAAAAAAGTCTTCCAAAAAAAAAAAAAATACAATCACTAGCCCTTGCTTTCATAATCTAATGTGTTTTGCTCACAAGGAGCAGCAGCAGAAAGGCCCAGAGGCAGTGAACTGCCACCCTGAGGCAGTGGCAGTGAGATGGCTCAACCCCAAGCCCATGCAAGTTCCACACACCTCTGACACTATTACACAACATTCTCTTTAATTTTTGCTGCTTTATCCAGTTTTGTATCTGAACAACTGCCTCTTGGCCAGAACTTTCATATTTATTCCTATGAAAGAAACTAAAGAACTTTCCTGGGACAAGGTACTATGTTGGTCTAGGATTATCTGCAAGATGGGCAACAGAAGAGCTACCGTTTTAGAGGAACAGAAGATCCTAAACGAGGCCCAGCACGCTCATGCTGCATTACACGCTCATGCCTGTAATGCACTCTGGGAGGCTGAGACGGGTGGATTGCCTGAGCTCACAGGTTCAAGACCAGCCTGAGCTAGAGAGACGTCTCTAAAAATAGCAGGGCGTTGTGGCGGGCACCTATAGTCCCAACTACTTGGGAAGGTGAGGCAAGAGGATCGCTTGAGCCCAAGAATTTGAGGTTGCTGTGAGCTGTGATGCCACGGAACTCTACCAAGGGCAACAAAGTGAAACTCTGTCTCAAAAAAATAAAAGATCCTAAATGAGTGGTGAGGACCCAAAGAGGATAAGGCTTCTAAACCTCCAGCTACTTGGCTGTAGTCCTTGCCCCTGGAGACTGAGGAGGGACTGGTTTTCCCAGGAATTAACAGGCTGATTTACAAGAAACAGTAGCTGTTTTACTAGCTGCTGCTGGATCATTAATTTCATTCTCAGCTGTCATGGCAAAATTAGCAATTAAAAAAAACCTCCTGTAGCCTAGAGTAAGCAGGATAGGATAAACAGTTCTCTTACCAACCTAGTTCTGACCTCAACACAAGCCCAAAGCCTACTTTGGCATTCCAAGGAAGCAGCTTCAGCCAAGGCCTGGGGGAGACCTGTTCTAGATGCTTCACCTCAATTAGGCCACAGATGAGATAATTTTTCCTCTCAGATGAGATTAGCAGTGACATGAAACCATTATCTGAACAGCAACAAATGTCACTCCAGCTGGAATCTTAACTGCCATGATATCCGACCTCAATCAGACATAATTTGCTGTGTGACAATGAGCAAATCCTGCACTTTTCTGGGCATTATTTCTATCACTTGTAAATTGCACTTCATAATCTCCAAGGTTTCTCCAGGGGCCAAGAACGTCTTTTGCAGGGAGCTAACCTCTAAGTCAGTGGTTCTCAACCCTAATGCCGCAACCCTTTAACACAGTTCCTGTGGGTCACAACCCACAGGTTGAGAACTGCTGCTCTAAGTAGACTGAAGATTGCTTCAGGGTAGGAGGATGGACTTAATCTCAAACAGAAACAATTCTTTGATGTAGATAATTGAAACCTTTTCTTAAACTGTTTGTTAAATGAGAGTGAAAGCATCACATCTATTTTTATTGGCCTTGCAACAAACACTTGCAGTAAAACTAATCTGCTTGCTATCCCAGCAAGGGTCAAAGACAACTTGCTCCTCCTATCCAGAATCTGCAGCTATCACCTCAGTGGGTACTTGGCAAATATAACAAAGAATGCAGCAAAATAACTATTTTTTTTTCCTCCAAGGTCACTTTGAACAGAGAGTTTGAAGTTCCCTCTTCTTTCTGGGAAAGAAATGCTTTAAGTAAGAAAGACCACATTCTCTTGTGAAAGCCTTGGGCCTCAGGCTAGATAACCAGCTTCCCAGACAAAAGTACTCACCCCAAAGATCCTCAAGGGCCTACTTTATCTGACTGCTAACCAGCAAAAGTAACTGCATTTTGCCATGCATCCACACTGCATCTTTCAAATTGAATGTCTTTTTCTCCAGGGTTAGATAGACAGCTTGAAAGATGCCACATTAGAACTTTATTCTAGAATGATAATGACACATTAGAGATTATTGAATCTTACCTCCCCATGCTTGGTACCATGTCAAAAATGACAGAGTATCTGGGTTAAAGGCTTCAAAAAATTCTGAGCACATTTCCAAAATAATAATAAAGGGGGCAGGCAGTGGCAGTAGCACATATTCATCATGTGAATAAAAATATATATATGTATCTTTCCTTCTACTCACATCAGGTACCTGCAGTAGTCAAATTCATAGACAGAAAGTAGAATGGTTGTTGCCAGAGGCTGGGGAGTTTCAGTTTGGAAGATGATATTCCGGAGATGGACAGTAGTGGTGGTTGCAAAACAAGGCAAATACACTTAATGCCACTGAAATGGACACTTAAAAATGGTTCAGATGGCAAAATGTATGTGTCTTTTATCACAATTTTTTAAAATTTGGGGGTGGGAGGAAAATCTCTTGACCTGCTAGTTTTCATTTGAAGACCAGGATGGCACAGTGACTAGGAAGTAAGACTCTGGAGTCTTGAGTTCCTCCTTCTGTTCTGTATTTACTATTTGGGGGCCTTTGAACAAGTCACTTGACATCTCTTCAGAGGGCTGTGAGGATAAGAGACTAAGGTAACAATATCACTATCACAAGATTACGCACTTGCTAAATTATTCTTACTTTGAATTTTAACAATAATTCGTTCTTATTTAATAATAATTACTTAAGGCCAGGTGCAGTGGCTCCACCTGTAATCTTAGCACTCTGGAAGGCAGAGGCAAGAGAATTACTTGAGCTCAGGAGTTGGAGACCAGCCTGAGAAAGAGCCATACCCACTCTCTACCAAAAAAAAAAAAATTTAAATTAGCCAGGTGTGGTGGCCTGTGCCTCCTGCAGTACCACCTACTCAGGAGGCTGAGACAGGAGGATTACCTGAGCCCAGGAGTTTGAGGTTGTGGTGAGCTATGATGACACAACTGCACCCTAGCCAGGGCGACAGAGGGAGACTGTCTCAAAAGAAAAAAAAAAAAGAAAGAAAGAAAGAAAAAGAGAAAAGCGGTTACTTAAAAGTCAGCAATAATTAAATGATAAAGGTGATAAATACTAATATTATATTACCACCTAGGGGCTAGGGCGATAAGCGAATAAAGAGTTTTTCTAAAGGGAAAAAAAGACCCAAGTTAGAAGTCAGAAGACTTGACATCAAGTCTTCAAGAGTGTACGTAGGCGACATCCGATTTCTCCTTGGTGGCACACGGAGGTCGACAAAGATGACCTCTTAGATAAGCAGAAAGCAAGAGCTTTGCTGCTCGATGCAAGTCAGCCTTGGCGTTGCATATGCCTTACCGCCTAAGTTTCTCCAGGACGTCCCGGGTGAGGGAAAAGGTCCAAAGGTTGAATTTAAAAGAAGGCTGATTTCAAAGCCCCTTTCTACAGAGGCGGCAGCACGGTGCAAGGTTTGTGCAAGACGCCCTCAGATTGGGAGCAAGAGTCACACACCCTCGCCGCTTCCATGACAAAGTCTGCAACTTAGCCCGCTGGGGGATGCTCTAGGAACCTGCAGGCTTCCCAGGCCTTGCATAGACCCCAAGAAAAGGCAGTCCCAAAACAGCCTGGGTTGCACATTTATAAATACCTCCCCTGCACATGCGCACTAGAATTTACGAGTGGCCCAGGGAGCAAAGCGCGCCCAGCGCGCTTGCGCTGTCCGGCTCGTACAGTACCAGAAAGGGGGTCTCTAGGTCCCGCGAAGAAGTAAAAAGAACAGGCAGCAGCGTCCACCCAATTTCCGTTTCTCCTTTCTTACCTCATATTGCTTCATGGCTCCCTCACAAGGCAGATACTGTTCCTGCTGCTACTGCAGCAGCCTACCTGCGCGCGACACAACACCAGCCGCCTAACGCGCTCGCGACCGCGGCGCCGGACTAACCGCGGCTCTGAGTCCGCCCCGCCCCTCCCTGCTGCGCGCTCCCTGTTGACCAATCAGCGCGCAAGGCGCCCACTTTCGTCCCCGCCCCGAGAAGCCGGCCTGAGCAAAAACCGGCTCTCTCACCACGGTGATGACCAATCAGTTTGTGGGACCCACCGAGGGGGAGGAGCGAAGAGCGGACGGGCGTGGCTAAAAGAAGGGGCTTGGCCATTCACCAACCAAAACGAGGCTTTGGCGCCGCGCGCCCCCTTGCCTGGTGGCGTTGCTGTGGAAACTGGTGTAAGCGACAGTTACAGCAAGGCAGGGGGCGGGAGCAAGAAAGTGAGTGACAGGGCGAAGTCCACATGACGGGTGAAGTAAGAGGTAGGCAGTTCCGGGAATACCCCAGGAGCAGCAGGAGAAGACCAGGGCCTAGGAGCGCGGGCTGGGGTGCCTGGATGAAGAGGCTGTTCGGGCGAGAGAACTCCATTGTCCTTACTGCGAGGGAAGGAAAGGGGCCATGGGGTGGTGAAAAAGCTCCCTGGGACTTCCCCAATCAGCAGTCTGAGCCTCAGCCCTATTCTGCGGGGGGTCTTCCCTAGCCTTTTTAGTGAAAGCTTCCGTCCAACCTTGCTTGGCTCTATGGGCAGGGGGCCTACATTTATATCTACTTGCCGTTGTCCAGTATGGTTACTACTGGTCACACGTGGCTTGTGAGCCCTTGAAATGTGACTGGTGCGAATTGAAATGTGCGAGCGTGTTTCGAGCGGCGATGTAAACCACACCGATTTCAAAGAATTAGTGGGAAAAGGTAAATGTAAAAAAATGTGTCATTAAGTGCGTTGATTACACGTTGAAATGATATTTTGGATACATGTATTAGATTTAAAGACATTATTAAAATTAAGTTTCCTTCTTTTTACTTTTTGGTTGGGTTGTTTTTTTTTTTTTTTTCTTTTTTAGACAGGGTCTCCCTCTCTTGCCCAAGCTAGGGTGCAGTGGCCTCATACCTCACTGCAACCTCAAACTCCTGGGCTCAAGGAATTCTAATACCTTGGTCCTCCTCCTCTTTCCCAGTAGCTGAGACTAACAGGTTCACCACTTCGCTTCTTTTCTTTCTTCTTTTTTAATAGAGACAGGATCTCAGGCTGGTCTCTAACTCCTGGCCTCAAGCGATCCTCCTACCTCAGCCTCCCAGAGGACTGGAGTTACAGGCATGAGCCCCAGGACCAGGTCTCTTTTTATTTTTTATTTTTATTTTTTTATTTTATTTTATTTTTTGAGCCATTGTCTCACTCTGTTGCCCTAGGTAAAGTCCCAAGGCATCATCATAGCTCACAGCAACTTCAAATTCCTGGGTTCAAGTGCCTGCCTTGAACCTTCCTGCCTCAGCCTCCCAAGTAACTGGGGTACAGGCACCCCCATCACTCCAATTACTAAGACCTTTAACATCACAGACAAGGGCATTTGTGGCTGGCAATTGTTCCTCCCACACTATTTCTATTGGACAGTGCTGGGCTGGGGTCATGGCAGATTTTGATTCCCTTGATTATTCAGTTAGGGTCTGATGGAGGAGATTGAGTGCCAACTCTCTCACACACACACACACATACAAACATACAGACAGACTCATGCACACATATGCTCAGAACTTCAGAGGACCTGGCACACTTCTTCACCTACTCTCCTTCTGTTTTCCAGATCCTGCCCCTGAAACTTCATCAGCTAACCGTTAAACCCTCTGGAATTCAGAGGTCTGGCATCCTCAACACCATGAGGAATCCTTAAAGGTAGATCGCTGATTCACAGGGTAACAGGTTGAGGCAAGGGTGAGTCAGTGCTCAGAACTTAGCCATCTGAGTCATCAGTTCTGGAAACTTCTGGAGCTGTAGCCTTTGGGGATCCCTGTCCTTCAGTAAAAGAAGCCAAGGTGGTGGTCTTAAGAAATTAATTATCGGCTCGGCCCTTGTGGCTCAACAGGCTAAGGCGCCAGCCACGTACACCTGAGCTGGCAGTTAGAATCCAGCCTGGACCCGCCAAAGAGCAGTGATGGCTGCAACCAAAAAATGGCCGGGCGTTGTGGCGGGCGCCTGTAGTCCCAGCTACTTGGGAGGCAGAGGCAGGAGACTCACTTGATCCCAGGAATTGGAGGTTGCTGTGAGCTGTGATGCCACGGCACTCTATCCAGGGTGACAGCTTGAGGCTCTGTCTCAAAAAAAAAGAAAGAAAGAAAAAGAAATTCATTATTGTTGTCACTGGGACTATCTGGGAAAGATAGGTAAAAACATCAAAGTGTTTTATAACTGTGCTTTCAATAGTAAAGATCTTTTTCTGTTGGCAGTTTTGAGGCCCATTGTGTTCTGTCAGACCTGCCTTTCTTAGAATTGGGAAGAGAGTATTTATTAAGAGGCCACAAATTAAAATCCTACCAACTTGAATTAGTTAAGATGCCAAATTTGTGAGGAGTCTTAGCGGGCAGGATCGAACCCCTTAAAGCCCAGCCATGTTTTGCTACTTTGCCAGTTCTGCTGATTTCCAGCTTCTCTGATGTGATCTGAATATGCAAGTCTGCTGTTTCAGGGGTTCCAGCTAGGTAGGGCATTATGGTATCCAAATAGATGTCATTTTGAAGAGATTCCACATATAGTCCCACAATCTTAGAACATTCTGGAAATTCCCTTTTGAGACCGCTTTTATGAGCCCCACACTCACTTAACAAGCACCAAATCAACATTGTGCTACAACTATGCCATGTGCCAACCCAGGCATACAAATAATTTCTACCTTCTTACCCATAAGTTTGTAGAAAGGAAGGATCCAGCCTGCAGAGTAGAATTCCTTTTTGTTTCTGATGGGTGTTGCAGGAGCAAAGAACCCCTTGTTTGCCTTATCTGGCTTCCAGTAATCAGGCTGTAAGCAGAAATCAAATCCAACCTCAGAATGAAGACTGACCACTTTATATAAACCACTGATGATACTGTGTGGCCTCCTTATGGTGCCTGTCTGTAGGGACAGCTAGATCCTGCTCCTGTCCCTATATTCAGCACAGTGGCTTAACCATAATGGTGACTGGTAGATCTATTTGTTGTTTGCTGAGCCGATTGTAATGAGCTCTTATAAGTTTCCAAGGGAGAAACCGCAAGAGAGGTCTTGAGTGGTGGCAGCTTCAAAGGCTGATCCAGCCTTCCCAGGACTTTGGGTTTGGAAGAACCTGAGAACATTCAGATGGCAAAGATCTGATATATTTGGTAGTATCTTTTCTCACAAGTTCCTTTCATATTTCCCATGTGCAGATAAGGTAGGATCTTAGTTTTTCTAGAACCTGGTTTGGCTTGTTTTTGGGTGTGTGACTCGGGTGGTTCATAGGTGTGTTAGGGGAGATGAATCTGAGACTAGACAAGCCAGGACTGGTTAGCAAGTTTCTTCTTTGCCAGGAGCCCTGGAGAGAGGTTTCCTGAGCTCTATCCTGTCATGCCTAGGTTGTTTGGGGTTTTTTCTTTTCTTGTTTTCTTAATTGAGCCATAAATTTACATACAGTAAAAGTCACCCATTTTAGTTTGCAGTTGGAACACACTTATATTATAATCAAGATATGGAACATTTCCATCATCCCCCAAAATTCTCCTATACCCCATTTGTAGCAGATCCCAGCCCCTGGTAATCACTGATCTGCTTTTTGTCCTGACACTTTTGCCTTTTCCATAAGGTCATATAAAATGGAATCACATAGCCTCTCTGGCTTCTTTCCCTGACATAATGCATTTGAGGTTCATCTGCATTGTTTCCTGTACCCACAGCTCATTCCTTTTCATGACTGAATAGTATTTCATTGTGTGCTTTCAGAACCAAATGGCATCATAATTTCTTTATCCATTCATCTATTGAAGGACATTTAGGTTGGCTGTTGGTAATTACTAATGAAGCCTCAAAAAAATTGCTCATGGATTTTTACATACAAATATAGGGTTTTATTTCACATGGGTATCTCACTAGGAATGGGATTGCTGATTTATATGGCTATTGTGCTTTTGAAGGTCTTCTTGATGAATAGATGAGGAGTTGAAGACAGTAGTAATGCAACTTTTTGGAAATTAATCCTTTATGATTATCTGAGTCACGTTATACACAAGCTGAGTGCTTATCATAAGGAGTGCTTCACTGAGCACTCACTTCACCATTTTACTCACTGAGTGACCTTAGGAAAGTCACATGATCTTCAATTCCCCACCTGTAAAAGGGGCAGTAATGATAGTCTAACCTCACAGGTTGTTATAACTATTGTATGAGTTAGTATTCATCAGCAAGCTTGGAACAAGCTTGGCTATGTTGTCAGTATTAGAGTTATTATAATGTCATATGTCATTTCCTGGCCCCTCTCAATTTCATCCACATAGCAACACAAGGAAGTAAAATCTACTCTTATCTCCATTGCATGGAGGACAGACCTAATGCTCTGAAAGATCAAGCAAGTTGTACAGGATCACACAGCCAGAAAATGAATAAATCGTGGGTCTAATATTTGAACTAAAGCAACTAATCCCAGACTGACCTGCATAATTTCTATGTCAGGGTTTTACCAAAGAAACAGAATCAGTAAGGGGTGTGTATATGTGTTAAGAGATTTATTTCATGGCTCAGCACCTGTAGCTCAGTGAGTAGGGCACCAGCCACATAAACTGAGACTAGCAGGTTTGAGCCCAGCCGGGGCCTGCTAAACAACAATGACAACTGCAACCAAAAAATAGCCGGACATTGTGGCGGGCACCTATAGTCCCAGCTACTTGGGAGGCTGAAGCAAGAAAATCGCTTAAACCCCAGAGTTTGAGGTTGCTGTGAGCTGTGATGCCACAGTACTCTACCGAGGGCAACATAGTGAGACTCTATCTCAAAAAAAAAAGAGATTTATTTCAAGGAATTGACTTACATGGTTGTAGGAGTTGACAAGACAACTCTGAAATCTACTCGGTATCCCAAAAGGCTGTAAACTCCTGGGCAGGGGCTGATGCTGCTTCTGCAGATAAACTTCAATGTTTACTATTAAGGCCTTTCATTATTTGCTTTTATAGCCTCTGGACAGATTGGATGAGGCCCACTCAAGTTGTTAAAGGTCATGCCCAAAACTTAAAGTCAAGTAATTGTAGATGTCAACCTAACCACATCTACAAAATGCCTTCACAGCAACAACTAGGTTAGTGTTTAATTGTAAAGTTTTTTCTAGGGCGGTGCCTGTGGCTCAAAGGAGTAGGGCGCCAACCCCATATACTGGAGGTGGCAGGTTCAAACCCGGCCCAGGCCCAAAACTGCAAAAAAAACAAACAAAAGAGAAGTGGTTTCTAGAGCTTAGTCAACCTGACACAGGAAACTAACCTTCACAGCTTCTCTGAGTTGAAAGCTTATGATCTGTTGAGGTTTCTCTGGGGGCCACTTTTCCAGTAATATTCTGAAGTGCCCAGTAAGAGTTCAGGTCGAAGTACAATATCCATAAGGAAAGTTATTAGGTTAGTTTGTTGGGTATGTTTTTTTTTTTTTTTTTGTACAGAGTCTCAGTCTATTACCCTCAGTAGAGTGCCATGGAGTCACAGCTCAAAGCAACCTCCAACTCCTGGGCTTAGGGGATTCTCTTGCCTCAGCCTCCTGAGTAGCTGGGACTACAGGTGCTCTCCATGATGCCCAGCTATTTTTTGATGCAGTTTGGCAGGGGCCGGGTTTGAACCTGCCACCCTCAGAATATGGGGCCGGTCCACCCTCAGAATATGGGGCCAGCACCCTACTCACTGAGCCACAGACACCACCCTGGGTATGTTTTTTTAAATAATTAAAACTTTCTGAATATAAGTTGGGTGTGATGATGTGTGCACCTATAATTGTAACTACTCAGGAGGGTGAGGCAGGAAGATCATTCGAGCCCAGGCATTTGAGACCAGTCTAGCCAACATATAGACACCCCCAATCTAAAAAAAAAAAAACTTCCTGAACATGACCAAGGGTCACTCAGGGAGGGGGACTTCCAAGCCCTAAGTTTGTCCTCAAACATAAACACATCCCTTGCTCAGTGTTTTTGGCAACCTGTCGCCCTCCACTGTGGTGAAAACTGTTAGCACAACCTAAAAGACCCACCTAGCACCATGTTAAGGCCTTTGGAAGCTGCTACATCTGTGATTTAAATTATAGAATACTAGAATATGAGAGAGTCCACAAACTCTGGATTTTCCCCTATAAAGGTGACTCTCCCTCCTGGTTGTTATTTATGTATGTAAGATGTTTGTTTGTTTGTTCGAGACAGAGTCTCGCTCTGTTGCTGCAGGTAGTGCAGTAAAGTAGTGTCATCCTAGTTCACTGCACTCAAACTTCTGGGTTCAAGCGATCCTCCTGCCTTAGCCTCTCGAGTAGCTGGTATACCTCCTGAGTACCTGGGACTACAGGCTCAAGCCACCACACCTGGCTAATTTTTCTTTCTTTTTTTTTTTTTTTTTTTTTTGGTAGAGACATAGTCTTACTTTATCACCCTCGGTAGAGTGCCGTGGCATCACACAGCTCACAGCAACCTCCAACTCCTGGGCTTAGGCGATTCTCTTGCCTCAGCCTCCCGAGTAACTGGGACTACAGGCGCCCGCCACCACGCCCGGCTCTTTTTCTGTTTTGCAATTCAGCTGAGGCTGGGTTTGAACCCACCACCTTTGGTATATGGGGTCGGCGCCCTACTCAATGAGCCACAGGCGTCGCCCTAATTTTTCTATTCTTAGTACTGACAAAGTCTAACTCTTGCTTAGGCTGGTCTCAAACTCCTGAGTTCAAACAATCCTTGGACTCCCAGAGGGCTAGAATTATAGATGTGAGCCATTGCACCTGGCCTATGTAAGTTTTTAACTAGCATGTTCTCTTCCCCCATGATTGGTTGGGTTGCATCCTTACCCAGCGCCAGCACCATGCAGTGTGTGCCCTAGTCCAGAGCCCTTGGTTACCTCAGAATCAGCAAGTGGTCAGGAGGAGCTAGAATTCAGGGGAAGGCCATGGTATTTTCTCTCAGGAGTCCCCACCTGTCTGAGAGTTGCAGCCACTGGAAACTTGTAGCTGTGATGCTGCCAGGAAAGGGGTGGTGGCTGAGCTACACCATCACTAAAGAGTCACCCCTTTTAACAGCACTTCATTTGTGCCAGGCCGGTCCTGAGGACATCGCAAATGTTGACTCATGTAAACTTCAAAGCCCTTAAGATGTAGGTACCACTGCTATTCCCCCTTGTACAGATGAGGTAGCTGAGGCCTCATGACGACTAAGGAACCAACCCAAGTTCAAGCAGCCCAAGAACTGCTGGAACCAGTAATGGAGCCCAGCTGTCTAGCCCCAGAGCCAGTGTCACAGCACCCTTACCTCCCAAGTAGTTTTCCATCCCTTCTCTAGGCCCTTCACAGGTGGAACACCTCTCTAAGCCTCCTTTCCCCATCAGCCATGTCCTTGACCATAGCCACTCCAGGCTATCAGAGCCAAATGGGATCATGTCACCCACATATGAGGAAATGGAGGTCCTGAAAGGTGTATGACATGCCCATGTCCCCTAATCTAAAGGTAATGGGCAGAGAAAGAAGCTCCTACGTGAGAAGAGCAAGGAGTATTTATGAAGTGTCCATTGAGACTGTGTTGCAGATATTGTCCAAACACTGGAGACTCAGCACAGACATGAACACTCAGGCCCTGACCAGGTGCGGTGACATTTAGCATGAAAGCCAAGTAATAAGATAATTCCAGACCTAGTGGCAAGTGCTTTTGAGAATACAGTAAGGATAAAGGCCAGAAACACTATTAGGGGAGATGAGCTTTGTCCTCCATCCTCACCTCACTTTATACAAACCTGTATGGTGAGGACAGGGACAGTGCTGGGGCTCCCAATGGCATTCTCCCCACAACTGTGAGAAGAGGACTTTTATTTCCTTATTCTAGAAGGGGATAGCAGGGAAGGCTTAGGCAGTTTGCAGTCACCGTGCGGACCACCAGCTGAGCAGTGGCTGGCAGGCTTATCTTATACTGGGGAAGGGGCGGAGCTGTTCAAAGCCCCGCCCCTTCTCCAAGCCTCGGGTTCTCAGACAATTCATCCAGGAAGGGGCGGGGCGCGCGACAGGCTGTATCACTGCTGGTGGAAAATGAATGTAGCGATTGGCTCGCCCCGGTGAGTGGGCGTGGCCTCATCTGGCCTGTGAGCGTGCCGAGAGGAGGCGTTGCGGAGGGCAGAGATGAGAGGGGCGTGGTCCCGCGCGGGCGGCCGTTAGCCGCGCGGCTCCGCCCCGGATGTCTTGCGTCACTAACTGGGCTGCGGCGATTGGTAGGCGCAGCGCAGGGGGCGGGGCAGAAGGTTCTGGAGGGGGCTGGCGGGCTCTGGAAGCTTCCGCCGGACGGGTATAAAGAGTCCGGGACGGGGCGGCAGCAGAGCCGGGGGACGGCGACAGCTGGGCGGCGGGCCGCAGGCGGGGGCCATGGGCAAAGACTACTACCAGATCTTGGGCCTGGCCCGTGGCGCGTCGGACGAGGAGATCAAGCGGGCCTACCGCCGCCAGGCGCTGCGCTACCACCCAGACAAGAACAAGGAGCCCGGCGCCGAGGAGAAGTTCAAGGAGATCGCCGAGGCCTACGACGTGCTCAGCGACCCGCGCAAGCGCGAGATCTTCGACCGCTACGGGGAAGAAGGTGCGTGCTCGCGGTCGGGGGCGCGCCCCGCCGTTTGACAGGCGGGGAAACCGAGGCACGCCAGCCGCGCACTGCCGGCCCCTCCCGGGAGGACGCCCTGGGCCCGGGGGCAGAGCAGCTCCCGCCGCGCGGGCCTCGGCCCTCGATTGGTGGCCACCCGGTGAGGGGAGGAGCCCTGGAAGCTTCTAGCACGTCGGGGCCTGCCCCTCCATGGGCGCCTCCTCCCACGTCCAGAGCAGCCCGGGGCTGCGGGTGGTGACAGCGGGGGTGGGCAGTGCGCGCCTGAGCGCAGCGGACCGGGCTCACCTGGGCTAGGCCGCGAGAGCTGCAGGGCGGTGCCCCTGGTACAACCTGCGGGGAGCGAGCGCGGCCCAGGAGGGTAGGTGAGATGATCCCCGCGGGGCGTCATCCGGCTCAGAGGAGGCGGCTGGCGGCGACCACGGCCATCCAGGTGCAGGGACCGTGTCCTGCGGCTGCCCAGCCAGCCTGGGAAGAGGAGGCGAGGCCTTGTCCGGTTGCCCATTGATGACTCAGACTGGTTTCTGGGCCTTATCTTAAGACATTTTTTATGTAAGAATAGTGGCAGCAAATGCTTGGGTATGAGAAGTTGAGAATTCTTAGTCCTTTTGTTTTTTTCTTAACTTTCACTTATTTTTACTTGCTCACACGTCCCTAATCTAAAGTAATGAACGCAAACCATACTGAAAGCTGACCCTGGGTCATACCTTTTTTAGCCAGTCTCTTAGTCTTTGTAAGGCCTTGTAACATTGCCAGGAAGGTGGACTGGTCAAGAAGTGGTAGGCCCTGTGTGGCACCTAGATAGAGAAGGATATCTCAGAGTTTGAGCCCTTCACCACTATCAGCCAGGCTGAAGCACCTGAGAGGGTTGGTGTCTGTTGCCGTAATGGGAGGTAAAAGCTTGGGGTTTTTCTTCAATCTTCCCTGGCAGACTAAAAAAAGTTTCTCCCCCATGGTTTCCAAGTTTTTTCCCCTTAAAAAAAACTTTTAAAGAGAAGCTCCTAGCCAGCCATCTGACAGTTTCCAATTTTGCTTTTCAGGCCTGAAAGGTGGTGGCCCCAGTGGTGTTAGTGGCGGTGGTGCTAATGGTACCTCTTTCAGCTACACATTCCATGGAGACCCTCATGCCATGTTCGCTGAGTTCTTCGGTGGCAGAAATCCCTTTGACACCTTTTTTGGGCAGCGGAACGGGGAAGAAGGCATGGACATTGATGACCCATTCTCTAGCTTCCCCATGAGCATGGGTGGTTTCCCCAACATGAACTTTGGACGCTCCCGCCCTACCCAAGAACCCACCAGAAAGAAGCAAGATCCTCCTGTCACCCATGACCTTAGGGTCTCCCTTGAAGAGATCTATAACGGCTGTACCAAGAAGATGAAAATCTCCCACAAGAGGCTGAACCCCGATGGAAAGAGCATTCGAAATGAAGACAAAATCTTGACAATTGAAGTGAAGAAAGGGTGGAAAGAAGGGACCAAAATCACCTTTCCCAAGGAAGGAGACCAGACCTCCAACAACATTCCAGCTGACATCGTCTTTGTTTTAAAGGACAAGCCACACAACATCTTTAAGAGAGATGGTTCTGATGTCATTTATCCTGCCAGGATCAGCCTTCGGGAGGTAAGGTGCTAGGATGTGTGACATGTGACATTTATAGAGAGAAACAGGTTCTTTTTGAAGTGGTTCAGTATTTGCTCAACAAATGTTTCTGAGCATGTGGTGAACAGTAGAGTTGGGCTATAGCAGTAAATGGCACTGACCAGGGATCTGTTCTTCAGAGCTTCCATGCTGGTGACATGCGTAGATTTGGGGTCAGGACCCTAGCTTCAAAGGCCTGATGGATCTTAATCTACACCAGACAGTCTCTGGGCAAGAGTTGAACTTCCTAAACAGTCTTCACCTAATGATATTCTCCATCTAATACTGTCCCTTTGCTTTCCAAGGCTTTGTGTGGCTGCACAGTGAACGTTCCTACTCTGGACGGCAGGACCATACCAGTTGTATTTAAAGATGTCATCAGGCCTGGCATGCGGCGAAAAGTTCCTGGAGAAGGCCTCCCCCTCCCCAAAATGCCCGAGAAACGTGGGGACCTCATTATTGAGTTTGAAGTGATCTTCCCTGAAAGGATTCCTCAGACGTCAAGAACCGTACTTGAGCAGGTTCTTCCAATATAGCTACCTGCATTCCCCAAGGACTGACCAGGGACCTTTCCAGAGTTCAAGGGTTTCCGGACCGTTAAACCAGTTGCGAACAGTGAGAGGGTGGGAGGGCCCAGGGAGGGCTTTCATACTGCTGAATGTTTTCCAGAGAATATATTACAATCTTTGAAAGTCATACACTAGACTTAAGTGGTTTTTCGAGCGATAGGGTGGCAGACAGTGGGACCAATGAGAAAAGGCATTCCAGTCTGCCCCACTGGGTCCTGCAGCCCTCCTAGGAGGGTCCCACACCCTCCTCCAGTCCCCACTCAGGGGCAAGAAGCAGATCAGCAGCTGGACTTGATTCTTCCCTGTGCAGTGATGTTGACCTGCTGTCTAGGTTGCCAGACCTTTGTACACACCTTGGTTTCTGTTATATGATAAGTTCCTGTTTTATTCTGTATTTGACCCCCATGTCTTGCTCTTCTGAAGAAACCTGTCTTCTTTTTGGCTATCTCAAATTGAGAACCTAAACTATTTCTGCTGAACTACCTGCCCAGCACCCACGAGCAATACCTCTTGTTGAAGCAGCACCAGGGGAGCCAGTCTCCAGTGAGTCACGAAGCCACCTCTTCCTCTGGGGTCTGGGAGTTTGGCCAGAGCAGGGGGCCTTCCAACCTCTTGCTCTGGTGTAGCTGAATATGCTCACTTCTGGGTCTTACTTTCATTTTATGTAAAGCAATCTTTTGGCACACCTGTGGCTTACCAGTGGCCCAGGTAATTTTTTTGTTTCATGGACTCTGGACTCTTTCTCAAAGGGATCTGATCCTTTTGAATTTTGCATAGCTCTAGATATAATCCCTTTTGATAAAAGGGTCTTTGCTTCTGATTACAGGAGCACTGTGAAACGTCTGTAAATATGTTTTTATAATTCCATGTAAAATTGGTGTGCACTCAAATGAAACTAGTCCATGGCAGCCGCTGCTCTCTGTATTAGGGCCATGATGGAATTCAAAAGAAACCTTGGGGGGAGGGAGGGGTTGGAACAAATGTCTGTTCCCTGGTGGCTAGTCTGGTGCTCAGACCTTTAGACTCATTGTAAGTTGCCACTGCCAACACTAGACCAAAGTGTGTGACTTGTCAATATGCAGCGCAACAGCATTAAAGACTGATGCTAAACCTCAGGGGAGCAGTTCTGCGACTCTGTTTGAGGGCTCTGCTTATTTCTGGGTTTGGGGCCGGGACCTGGAAATCCCTCCAAAGACAGTCAAGGTGGGAGGGAGGGCTGGGAAGGAGGCTGGAGCCCTTAGAGGGGAAGACAAGTCTCCTTTCCTGTGGCCTTTAGGAGGTTAGAAAACTTCATCCTACCCAAACTCTGGATCCCAGCATCCAAAAAGACCCAAGTACAGTGGATTCAGAGCTTTTTTTTTGAAGGTTGGGGCCAGAGTTGTTAAGGGATACAGGCTGGTTCCTGTTTCCCCTTCCTGTCTTCCAGGGCTGCTGAGCACTGGGACCAAGGGGAGGGCAGAGTCTGCCCTCATAATTCCCCACTGTTACTTTCCTGCTAAAATGGGCTGGGTGCCTGGCAGACCTGGCCAAACCAGAACTAGAACTCCAGCTGCCTGGGAGACAGCCCAGGGCTGGCCACACCCTGGAGAAGACCCATTTCCTGCCCTGTTACTCACAGGCCACTGAAGCTAATTTCATTTTGTAGTTTTTTTTAAGGATCTGCTTTTATTGTAAGGTAAGTGATTACACAGTCTTTAAACAATGCGTTGCTACTTTGTCATGGAATGTCTTAAAGTAAGAACTTAACATGTGAAATCAACCTAAAAGTTGCTTTCCTTTCCTACAAAAAACAGTTTGGGTGCAGCACTGTCCCAAGAGAACTTTCAGCAATAACCAGAATGTTCTTTGTATCTTTGAGGTAAAAGCTAAAAAGATTTTCAATAAAGTTAAAAATCTGTTCCTCAGACACTCCTGCCACATTTCAGCTGCTTAGTGGCCACACATGGATGTAACTAGTGTCAGCTATTGGATGGTGCAGGTCTAGATGGCTTTTCCATGAGTGTAATACATGGCTCACTTGGAACAGCCCCCACATTCAGCTAGGAGGTGCCATCCTGCTCAATGGTGGGCCCTGGAGTATCCAAGCCAAAGAGATCTTACTAGAAGAGATAACATTTCTTGCAAAACTGGCCCTGATCTCAGTTGGGGTCACATCCCTAAGACTGCCATGGCCATCCCCAAGCCTTCATTATGCCACAGGCCCCTGTGAACTTCATACTGAAGTGCCACAAATGCAGAATTTGGAACTTCATAAACAATACGGCCAAGCAACCTACCCTCAGATGTGCTTACCTTTTTCTGTTTATGTGTTCAGAGACTGCTTGGCCTGGTTTTGTGCATCCACAAACCTTTTACTTTTCCCATGCCGCCACTCTTGAGTACATGAGGAACTGCCCAACTCTTTGACCCAGCTGCATCCTAATCCATCATACCAGCAGTGTTCCTCATTTTTACATTAAACATGATATAGCATACAATGTGCTTTTTTTTTTTTTAAGAGGCGGGATCTTTGTTGCTCAGGCTAGCATGCAGTGGCACAATCATAGCTCACTGCAGCCTCACACTCCTGGGATCAAGTGATCTTCCCACCTAAGGGTCTTAAGTAGCCAGGACTACAGATGTATATCACCACGCCTGGCTGATTTTTCAATTTTTTATAGAGGTAGGCTATCAACATATTACTGTAGCTGGTCTTGAATTTCTGGCCTCAAGTAGTCCTTCAGCTTTGACCTCCCTGAGTGTTGGGATGCACATTTGGCCTGTGGTGAGAAGCTGAACTCTCCCACCCCTACCTCCCCTTGGCCTGAAGTTCCCTTTCCCACTCCAGTATAGACAAGCAATGGTATCATAGACGTTTTCTTTTTTTTTTTAACATTTTTTGTGCTTCCTTCAAGAGAGTGCTTATATAACAATAAGTATAATTTCTAAATTTTCTGTTTTATTTTTTGACTGTGTACTCAGAATACAAAACTGGAAAGAGTACATAGAGTGAAAATTCTCCCACTCTGCCATCCAATTCCCCACCTTAACTGGGTATGCCTGAGATGCTGCATGGAATACATTTTTCTTTTTTGACACAAATGGTACATATACTCTGCTTATTTTTTTCCGCTTACCATGAAACTAAAGAGCTTCCTAGTTCTTAGCATTTCACACCTTAATTCTGTCAGGCCTACTCAGGTGGGTGTGAAGGTCCACTTCATTGTTCCCATGGCTTCTGACTCCCCTAATCACTGTTCCTGCTTTCAGGTTTGAGTCCCAGCTCAACCACTTCTTGCTGTGCGACCTAATCTCTCTGCGCCTCAATCTCTGAATGTAAAATGGACATCATAATGGTACCTCTCCTAGGTTTGTAGAAGATGTATAGATTCAGTTGTGCATCCATGTGGACACACAGCAGGGAGGAACTGGCATAAAGCACTGGGTGATGGTTCTTGCCATCGTCATTATACCCTTGCATGACAGACGTCTTACCCCAATCTTGTAATCCCGCAGACTGAGATGAGGTTTTTTTTTTGTTTGTTTTTGTTTTTTTTGAGACAGAGCCTGAAGCTGTCACCCTGGATAGAGTGCTGTGGCATCACAGCTCACAGCAACCTCCATTTCCTGGGCTCAAGCGAGTCTCTTGCCTCTGCCTACCAAGTAGCTGGGACTGCAGGCACCCGCCACAACGCCCGGCCATTTTTTGGTTGCAGCCGTCATTGTTGTTTGGTGGGCCTGGGCTGGATTCCAACCCGCCAGCTCAGGTGTACGTGGCTGGCGCCTTAGCCCGCTGAGCCACAGGCGCCGAGCCTGAGATGAGTTTTTTACAAGGTCTTTGTGGTAAGTGTTCTTTGCTGACCTCCATCTGAGCCCCGTATGAGCCACTAAGAACCTCAGTGCAAACCTTGACCTTGACCCAGCCTAAGGAAGCTGTACCTAGGAAAGATGCAGGCCCCCACCTCCACTTGAATGAATGTGAACCCACTCATTCAACAGAAGCAGAACAACATCAGGATCCAGAGCCTGGAGCCCTGGCTTGCAATCCCAGCTTTACCATTCTGCTGCTGTATGTCCTTGTGCAGGTGAATTCACCTCTCTGAGTCTTAGTGGCCTCCTTTGAAAAATAGGGGAATTGAAAGTGAAGGGTTCATAGAAGTGTTGTGACAAGTGGGTGAGATAATGCATGCAAGATACAATAAAACATAGGGATTAAGAACCCAGCTCCTGGGCCAGGTGTGGTGGCTCACTTAGGGAGGCTGAGACAGGAGGATCACTTGAGCCCAAGAGTTTGAGACCAACCTGAGGAACAGAAGACCCCATCTCTACATAACTTTAGCCAGATGTGGAAGTATGTTTCTATAGTCCCCTTGAGAGGCTGAGGGGAAGAACGCTTGAGCCCAGGATTAGAAATTGCAGTGAGTTATAATCATACTATTGCATTCTAGCCTGGACAACAAAATAACACCCAGATCCAGGTCTCTTTAAATATTTGCTATTTTCATTATTATTTATAACAATACGCAATATCCATCACATAAATTAACACTGGTCCAGTCAATAAACCTGTATGTAGTACTTACTGTGTGTGGCCCTGCTTTTGATGCTGGGAGAACAACAGGGAACAAAAGGCAAAGATTCCTGTCCCTGCAGAGCTGATGGTTGAGTGAGAATAGAAAGAAAATAAGAATAAACAAAATATCTAATATGCTAGGTGAGAGTAGCAGTTGGCCCTCTTCACCCCAGGTTCTGCATCCTTGGATTCAACCAACCATGAATCAAAAATATTCTAAAAGAGGATGGCACCTGTGGCTCAAGGAGTAGGGCGCCAGTCCCATATACAGCAGGTGGTGGGTTCAAACCCAACCCCGGTCAAAAACTGCAACCCAAAAAAAATTCTAAAAGAGACAGGCATGGTGGCTCACGCCTGTAGTCCTAGCACTTTGAGAGGCTGAGGCAGGAGGATTGCTTGAGCCCAGGAGTTCAAGACTAGCTTAAGCAACTTAATGAGACTCCATTGCTACAAAACGTTAAAAAATTCGAAAACCCAGTCGGTTGTCATGGTGTGTGCCCAGTCCCAAGCTACTCAGGAAGCCCAGGCAGGAGGATCACTTAACCCCAGAAGTTAGAGGCTGCAGTGAGCCCTGATCATGCCACTGAAGTCCTGCCTGGGGACAGAATGAGACCCTATCTCAACCAACAAAACAAACAAAAGCCAAATGGTGCAAAACCTGTAGGCTACAGAGAAAAGTTTGGCCTGTCCTCTGGGTTATGTAGGAGCTTGCAATCATGTTGGGTTTTGTTTTGTTTTAGTTTTCCTGTGCTTGTGGGGGCAGAGGGAATGTGTGTCACTTTATTATATTTACTTCACATCCTTGAGTTATGTCATCAGTCTCTTGAAATCTCAATGCACCAAATTTCCATCTCGAAATAGCACAACACGAACAAGAAGCATCTATATTTTCTGCTAAAATCCAGGCCTTAAAGAACAAGTACTCATCTTTTCTCCTGCAGGCCTGAGAATGCTTTCCTAGTCTGCTGACTCAATGCTTGCCCAAGGAGAGGTAGAGTCTTATTTCCTCTGAATTCTCAAACTCTGGGATTATTCTATCGGATGGACACCGTCCTTCTTTATCATGGTGAGAGAAGAGACAACCTAGGGGTGACCTCCATGGGAACCCCAAGTTTTCTTGAAATCACCAACTAGGTCTTAATATTCTGGATCAACAGAGCCCACAGAGGGCTTGGCGCCTGTGGCTCAACAGGTTAAGGCGCCAGCCACGTACACCTGAGCTGGCGGGTTCGAATCCAGCCCGGCTGGCCAAACAACAATGACGGTTGCAACCAAAAAATGGCCGGGCGTTGTGGCGGGTGCCTGTAGTCCCAGCTACCTGGGAGGCGGAGGCAGGAGACTCGCTTGAGCCCAGGAATTGGAGGTTGCTGTGAGCTGTGATGCCACGACACTCTATCCAGGGTGACAGCTTGAGGCGCTGTCTCAAAAAAAAAATAGAACAAGATAACAGAAATGTTGGGAGCGGCGCCTGTGGCTCAAAGGAGTAGGGCGCTGGCCCCATATGCCGGAGGTGGTGAGTTCTAACCCAGCCTTGGCCAAAAACTGAAAAAAAAAAAAAAAAACAGAGCCCACAGAGATGCTTTTCCCAGAACTGACACTCTGAGCATTTGTTAAATAAGTAATTAAGGACCTGCAATGTTTGTCCTATGACCATTTGTGTCGGGGTGTGCAGAGGAAGGGCCTCCTAGTCCTGGGGTCTGCTGCAGGTACCCCCTCAGTCAGGGAATCCCAGGCCTCAATTACTCTAGTTCCCACCGCATAGAAGTACGTATTCACTCTAGCTCCAAGAGAGTCCCTCTTTCCCGGGTACCTGTTCCTATTTCACCATTCTTGGATTAGTCATTGAGTATTATCCCTAAAGGACAACTCAAGGCTAGGCCCAACAGATTCATTGAGCAGCAAACATAGTAATGAGGGGGCTCCTGGAGAAGCTCACAGTTGCCTAAGAAACACAGATGTTGGGGATTTAGTTTCTTGGGGCTTCTGTAATAAATTACTACAAACTGAATGGCTTAAAACAACAAGAAGAGTTTGGCTCAGCACCTGTGGCTCAAGTGGCTGAGGCACCAGCCACATACACGTGAGATGGCAGGTTTGAATCCAGCCCAGGCCCGCTAAACAGCAATGACGGTTGCAACCAAAAAATAGCCAGGCATTGTGGCAGGCTCCTGTAGTCCCAGCCACTTGGGAGGAGGAGGCAGGAGAATCTACCTAGGGTGATAGCTTGAGACTCTGTCTCATAAAAAAAATTAAAAAAAATAAAAAAGCCAAGAGTTTATTCTCTCACACCTCTGGCAACCAGAAGTCTTAAACCAAAGTGTGGGTATGATCAGTTCCTTCTGGACTCTCTCAGGGGAGTATCCCATGGCTCTCTCCTGGCTTTGGGTGGCTCCAGCCATCCTTAGCCTTCCTTGGTTTGCAGATGCGTCCCTTCAATGTCTACCACCATCTTCGCCCAACCATTCCCTTTGTGTATCTGTCTTCTTTTCTTTTCCTTTCCTTTCCTTTCATTTCTTTTCCCTCTCCTTTCCTGTTCTCCTTTCCTTCCTTCTTCCTTTCTTCCTTCCTTTCTTTTTTTGAGACAATGTCTCACTCTTTCCCCCCCAGATAGAGTACCATAGCATCATAGCTCACAGCAACCTCAAACTCTTGGCCTCAAGAGATCCTCCTGCCTCAGCCTCCCAAGTAGCTTGGACTACAGATGCCCACCACAACACCCACCTAATTTTTCTATTTTTACTAGAGACGGAGTCTCACTCTTGCTCAGGCTGGTCTCAAACTCCTGAGCTGAAGCAATCCACCACCTTGGCCTCCCAGAGTGGTAGGATTACAGGTGTGAGCCACAATGCCCAGCCCTGTCTTCTCCTTTTCTGTCTCTTATAAGGACACTTGGATTTCGGGGTCACCCTAATCCAGGATGATCTCTTCTCAAGAGCCTTCACTTAGTTACATCTGCAAAGACACTTATTCCAAGTAAGGTCACATTCACAGGTTCTGGGACATGGATATATTGTTTGAGATGGGGGTGGGAGAGCAATTCAACCCACTAAACTGGCAGAGGCACTTCCCATAGAAAGAGTTTAGAGGGGAAAGGGGCCTGGGCAGGTCTTGGGCACTAGGCCAAGGAACAGGAGCTTGTCAGAGTGCACGGATGGGCCATTGGAGCTGAGGCCCTGGGCATGAGGGCATCATAGGCAGATAAAAGTATAGAACCAACAAAACAGGGAACTCTGAGCCTCCCTATGCCCTCCAACAAGGCCTAGTGTGGCTGAAATAGACAGAGCTGGAGGGCACAGTGTGTCCAGAGATGAGACAGGCCAATCACTGCACAGGCAGCACTGAAGTCACTGCTTCACTACACCTGAAGCAGGAGAGAAGCCGCTCAAGATTGAGTCAGGAGGGGCATGGCCAGATTTGCTTTTTCCTGGAAGTCAGAGCTGGGACCTAGGTGATTTGCCTTAATGAGGCCCCTGCTATCTTTGGGAATATTATGCTGGACGTCACTGTAATCAGGCCAGACTTAGAAGAAATGCTTCACCTCACAAAGACAGGTTGTTTGTGGACACAGGGTTTCCTGGATATACTGGAACCCGGGGCAGTCCTCAGTAGAGGAGGAACTTGACCTGACTCAGTGCTCACAGGCGCTCTCTGGCTGCTGTGGGGGGAAGAGCAGAGCCACAGGCAGAGGACCCCGGGACAGCATCGGTCCAGACCGGAGATAATGGGGCTGGAACTGGCCTGGGTGGAGGAGATGGTAGAAAAGGGTTCAAGATGCATTATTTATTTACTTATTTATTTTTTGAGACACGGCCTTGATCTGAGGCCTGGGCAAGAGTGCAGTGGTATCATCATAGCTCACTGTAACCTCAAACTCCTAGGCTCAAAGAGCTTCCTGCCTCAGCCTCTCAAAATGCAAGAATTACAGGAATGAGCTACCACATGGCCATGAGATGCATAATATTTTTGAAAGTAGTCTTAGCGCTTGTAGCTCAAGTGGCTAAGTCACCAGCCATATACATCAGAGCTGGCATGTTCGAATCCAGCCCGGGCCTACCAAACAACAATGACAACTACAGCCAAAAAAAAAAAAAAAAAAATAGCCAGGCATTGTGGCAGGCACCTGTAGTCCCAGCTATCTGAGAGGCTGAGGCAAGAGAACGCTTAAGCCCAGGAGTTGGAGGTTGCTGTGAGCTGTGATGCCACATCACTCTACCCAGGGCGACAGCTTGAGGCTCTGTCTAAAAAATATGTACATATTTTTTTGTAAAATGTGGTAGAACCTGGCTCGGCGCCTGTTGCTCAACGGGCTAAAGCGCCAGCCACATACACCTAAGCTGGCGGGTTCTAATCCAGCCCGGGCCCGCCAAACAACAATGACGGCTGCAACCAAAAAAGGGCCGGGCGTTATGGCGGGCGCCTATAGTCCCAGCTACCTGGGAGGCAGAGGCAAGAGACTCGCTTGAGCCCAGGAATTGGAGGTTGCTGTGAGCTGTGATGCCACGACACTCTATCCAGGGTGATAACTTGAGGCTCTGTCTCAAAAAAAAAAAAGTGGTAGAACCTGATGAATTAAAGCTTGATTAAGAAATAAAGGCATATTTAAAATTAAAAATATATATATTTTTGAGGCTCGGTGCCTGTGGCTCAACGGGCTAGGGCGCCAACCACGGACACCTGAGCTGGCGGGTTCGAATTCAGCCCAGGCCCGCCAAACAATGACGGCTGCAACCAAAAAATGGCCTGGCGTTGTGGCGGGCACCTGTAGTCCCAGCTACTTGGGAGGTGGAGGCAGGAGACTAGCTTGAACTCAGGAATTGGAGGTTGCTGTGAGCTGTGATGCCACGACACTCTATCCAGGGTGACAGCTTGAGTCTCTGTCTCAAAAAAATACATATATACATACTTTTTTTTTTTTTGAAAGTAGAGCTCATAGGATGTGCTGATAGATGAGCTGAGATGTGAGAAGAAGGCAGCAATCAAGGCTGACTCCAAAGTGTGGGGCCTGAGGAATTGACAGCATTGCTGTCAGTGAGCTAGGGAAGATGGGGTAAAGGGGAGGTTTGGAAGTGTCATCCGGGACCTCAAATCCAGACAAGTTCAGTCTGAGATGCCCTGAGATGTCCCCATAGAGAAAGCAAGCCGGAGACACGATTCAGGAGTTCACAGAGAAGGGCAGAAGCATTCTGGGGCTCAGCACTATCAATGCCTATACCTAGGTTTCTGTCCTGGGGAGACTGTCACCAAGCCCAGAAGAGGGTAAGTCATGGGGAATTGCAAGCTGTAAGGTGTGGCCAGTGCATGCCATGGAGAACCAAGCAGAAGTTAGAAGCAAAAAAAACTCGAGAAATTAGCAATATAGGTCAGTCACAGTGGCTCAAACCGGTACTTTGGGAGGCTGAGAGAGCAGGGTCACTTGAGACCAGGAGTTTGAGACAAATCATACTCTCACTGGACAATATATTGAGACTTTGTCTTTATTAAGAAAAATAAGAAAAAGAGCAGCGCCTGTGGCTCAAAGGAGTAGGGCGCCGGCCCCTCCCACCGGAGGTGGCAGGTTCAAACCCAGCCCTGGCCAAAAACTGTAAAAAAGAAGAAAAATTAGCTGGAAGTGGTGTCATGTACATGTAGTGCCAGCTACTCAAGAGGCTGAAACAAGAGGATCGCTTGAGCTCAGGAGTTTGAGGCTTCAGTGAGCAATGATAGTACCCCTGCACTCTAGCCTGAGTGACAGAGCAAGACCCTGTCTCAAAAATAATAATAAGGCCAGGTGCAGTGGCTCACATCTGTAATCCTAGCACTCTGGAATGCTGACATGGGCAGATCTCCTGAGCTCACAGGTTCCAGACCAGCCTGAGCTAGAGGGAGACACCGTCTCTATAACTAGCTGGGTGTTGTGGTGGGCGCCTGTAGTCCCAGCTACTTGGGAGGCTGAGACAAGAGAATTGCTTGAGCCCAAGAGTCTGAGGTTGCTATACGCTAAGACACCACGGCACTTTACTCAGGTTGGCAAAGTGAGACTCTGTCTTAGAAAACAAAAAAAAAAATAAAGATAAATTAGAAATGCAGATGGATCTTCAAGGCATAGAGATAAAGCAAATCAGTGTTGAGTGAAAACAAAAAATAAGAAACTTAATAGAACACCCATATAAAACAATGCCCATTTTCAAGGTAATATACAAACAAAAATTTACATATTAGTCTGAGCAGAGTGGCTCATGCCTGTCATCCTAGCACTCTGGAAGGCCAAAGTAGGTGGGTAGCTTGAGCTCAGGAGTTTGAGACAAGCCTGAGCAAGAGAGAGACCCCATCTCTACAAAAAATGGAAAAATTATCCAGGTGTGGTGTTGGGTGCCTGTAGTTACAGCTACTCAGGAGGCTGAGGCAGAAGGATCTCCTGACCCTCTTGCCTTGGAGTGACAGAGTGAAACTATGTTTCAAAAAAAAGAAAGAAAATGAATACCCATTCAGCAATGTTACTATTTTGCTGTATTTGTTTTTTTTCTTCTCTCCTCCCATACATGTATATACACACAAACAAATAATATATTATACATAAATACTATAATATTGTGTATAATATGCAGTTTACATATACAGCTTGTTTTTCTGAACCATTTGACAGTTTACACATCAGAAATTTACCACCAAGTAATTCATTGTGTATGTCCTAAGAACAAGAACATTCTCTTATCTAACCATAGTACACTGCTCACACTCAGGAAATTTACACAAATACAATATTAGTATCCAATATCCACTCAACATCCAAATTTCCTCAGTTCTCCCAAGAATATCCATCATAGCTGTTTTATCATTTTTTGGAAATTTATCAAGGATCCAATCAAGGATCACATATCAATATTGGTTGTCACCTCCCTTTTGTCTCCTTCAATCTAGATATCTTCCCCAATCATGATTTATGCATGCATACATTCATTCATTTAAGTGATTTTGCCATTTATGACTTTGATCTGTTTGAAGAGTCCTGGTCAATTGTTTTGCAGAATGTCACTCAAACTGGATGTGTCTGGTGGTTTCCTTGTGATCAGGAAACAGGTTCAATACTTCGGCAGGTTCTTACACTTCAAGGTTGATGTTGTGTCCTTCACAGTGCTTTGCAGCAGGGAGCAGATGATAATGGCACTTTGATTACCTGGCTAAGGTACAAGTGCTAACTTTTAAGGTGGTGTCTGCTAGGTTTTCTATGGCACAGGTGTCTTTTCCCCATCACAATTAATATGTGATCTGTGAGCTAATTCTTTGAGACTGTGTGAATATCCACATCCCCATTGATGAGCCGTGCCTTCAATCAATCCATCTGGTGGCTACAAAATGGTGATTTTTCTAACTCAACATTTCCTTCTATGTGTACTAGTTGGCATTCCAGAATGAGAATTATATTTTTTCCAAAGAAGCTGAGGTGGCGCACACATCTGGGCTCCTCACTTGCTGGGCTTCCTAGCCTCAGTTCTCAAGCATGCCTCTTGAGCTATAAAATCAGGTAGGAGGTTCACAGCACTGCTCTGTGCCTTTGGGCAATCCCATAATCCCTTCTCTGGGCACTTCCTCATCAGTCAACAAGAGGCAGATGGATTCTAGCTTAGGAATAGGCAGTTCATATCATACTGCTTCCAAAGGCCCTTCATTCTGCACTCTCCAGGTGTGTAGGGGGCAGCTCGGATGCCACGCTCAAGCAGGGCAGTGGGCACAGTCCCACAGAGAACGCTGGCCAGTGAAGGCAAGTGATCACTCAGTGCAGGTGGCAGAAGTCAGTAGAACAGGAAGAGAAGGACAATAGCTGTGCCTGTTGCCTGGCCTGCTAGGGCAATCGGTGTTTGCCAGCTGGGTGGGGCCAGCCAGGCAGCGCTCAGGAGCTAAGCTGCAAGCCCAGTGTCACCTTTCACTTTGTACCTCTGTAGGTCTCGACAGCTTGAGCTCCTTTGGGGCAAGTAGAGGCCTCCAAGAACTACTATTCTCAGAACATACATCCATCTCCCAGTCCAGCCGACTGCCCAAGTGGCTAAATTTGAACCAAAACAAGGAAATCTCAGCTGCCCTGGGAATGGATCATCCTGGCCTGCTTAAGGCACATTTGTGACTTTATTTTTTAGGACTTGCACTGGCCTGAGAAATCTCAGTTACAAGCCAAACCTATTGATAATGTGATTATCTTCTCATAAACTCTACCTGGTCCATAAATCCAGACAAGTTTGCTGAGACCCTGCTCTGTGCTAGCCTGGGGTGGTGGCGAGGGATTGACAAAAGAGACTCAGCTTCTACCCTCCCAGTCAGATGAAGGAGACAGACTCATTAAAGATCAGCTCTCTGAGGGCAGATGCTGGCTGGGAACCTTCTGTGATCTAACACTTAGTAGATGTTCAGGGAATCAACAAGTGAGTAGACTATCCTACCTCGTCTTCCATTCCATTGTGTCTTTTGCTAGCTCTCATGATATTGCATTATTCTAAAGCGTGCTGTATCTCTCTGTGGGACCTCCGGGTTTTTGCACACAAAGTTCCCTCTAGCAGAAGCACTTTCTGCTTATTCGTTGATGTGTCTAGGACAAAGGTAGGACAAAGCTTGGCACGGAGCAGGAGACACATTAAATATTGTGAGGTAGGACAAAGCTTGGCACGGAGCAGGAGACACATTAAATATTTGATGAGTGAATGAACGAATGGATGGATGGATGATGCCTTTGTCCATTGTATATTCCCGGAAGCAGGGACACTCCGGACGCTCCCTATTCATCTCGGGCCCCCGCCTGCCCGCCTAGAATCAATGCATCTTTTCATCCACTGGGTAGATGGCCTGGCTTGGGCAAAGGAGGCCCGGCAAGGAACTGGGTTGGGTGCTGCCATAAGCCCCCACCAAGGTCTCCTAAAGGGTTCGCTTTCGTGGACATTAGGAGTTTGCATCCTTTTTCCGAAACTCCGCCTCGGTCACCTGACTCCCACCGCCAGTCCCTCGTCCCTTACCATCCAGGGCACTCGGGACCGATACTCAGCCAACAGCACGTGTTCCAGGGACCCCAGGTTCCTATTGGTCGCTCACTGTCCTTCCTCTCCGGGGATTGGCCGGGGCCCAGCAGCCACTAACCCCCTCTACAGTGTTGTAATGGTACAACCCGCCGCGGCTTAGGCGAGCCGGAACGGTCCATTTTGCCAAAGCGTAGGGGCTGTAGGGAAGTGCGGGGCGAGGCGGAGGGATCCCTCTGGAATGTCTCCCTTCGGTACCACCCGAAGCGGGGCGGCGCGGATTGGCCACTAGCACTGAGCGGCTGCCTTTGATTGGTCCACTGCCAGCGCCAGCCCCGCCCCTCCCAGCCGTAGCCGCAGGAGAGGCCGGGGGTGGAGTTTGCCGAGGCCCAAGCTGGGTGCGAGCCGGGAGGTGGCGGCGGCAGCTGTGCAGGTGAGTGGCCCCCAACGGGAGGGGTGCTTCCTCTCGTGGGGTAGTGGGCCCAGTGTGGACCCCGGATGTCGCCGACCCGCCGGGATCCGGCTGATCGTGCAGGGCGGGGCCGGCCTGGTAGACGCTTCTGTAGGTCCGAGGCTGGAAGCAGGGATGCCCGAGGCCCCTTCCCCGCAGGGCATCTCCTTTCCTGCTAGAGGGCTGGGACAAACACCTCACTCCTCTGGGCAGGGGTCTCCAGCCGTCGCGTGCCTGTGCCTCCTTCCTCCCTTTGGACTGTCCCCATCCCGGCGGGGACAGGCTCGAGGTCGGTATTTCTGACCCCAGCCCAGGCTCCCCACGCCCCTGACTGGACTAACAGTGTCTGAACCCTCCAGGGCCTGGGGGTGAAGGGGACTCGGTGACGACAAAGGTGGATAATAATAATCGTGAAAAACTCACCCCAGCTAGCATTTATTGAGTGCTTCCGTGTCAGCATTTTACCATGAGGATCACTGAATCAAAACCTCTCATGGGAGGTGCTGTTTCTTCGTTTAGAGGAAGCAGACCCAGAGAGGTGGAGTGACTTGCTTAAGATCACACAGCTAGCTAGGCTGTGGCAGATCTAGGCCTGGATGAAACTTATGTGTCAGAGTCTAGACTAGATGCCCAGTGGCTCCATGGCTCTGGTATTCCTGACCATCTCCATTCCCACCCCCACACGCATCCCATACCCGCCATCTGGGCCACACCTGCTGGTCTTTGCTTCCTTCCCCGCTCCTCCCAACCCCTCAGAGTTTGCCAGACACAAGCCGCTCAAACAGGAAACTGCCTCCATTCCTTTCTTCCCTGTACTAGAATGGCAAGGCCTGAATACCCTCAAGAGGGTCTTGAAAAGAGAGTGAAAAGAGAGTGACACTAGCAGGGGAGATGGGCAGGGAGGCAGGAGGCTGGGGTCCTGGGTCCACTGAGTCCCCGAGGCAGCCTAAGCTAAGGCTGAGCAGTAGGCGTTCTCCCCGGAAACACCCAGGAGCCGGTTTTTCAAGAGTGAATCAGAGGTTTCCTTCTCTTCAAAGCAATACCCTTCTGGTAGGGGGAGCCTGGGTGTGGTGTCTCCCCTGGTTTGTGTGAGCTCCCAGAAACCCCCTTCCCTTCTTCCTGCTCCCCCCACTGGGCTTCTGTATGGCTGCTGTGAGATTGCTAAGTTTCAGACCTTTCCCAAGGATAGAGTTGGGATGGTGAAATTCCAGCCCACAAACTTGGTGCCCAGGCTAGAGCTCCTCTTCTTCATCCCTGTGTTCAGGTTTGAAGGGAGACAAGGAAAGTGGGAAGGTGATGAGAGTTAGCAACCCCACGGCAGGCATGTTGGGGGGCTGTTTTGAGGATAGAGGAGCTCAGCAATCAGAATGAGGACATAAGACACAGTCATTCATTCTACACATATGTGTTAAGCACCTACTACATGTATGCCAGGCACTGTTTTTGGCACAGAGGATGTCATAATGAACAAGGTAAAAATTGCTGCTCTCAGGGAGTTGGCATTCTCATGGGGGTTTCGGGAGGGCAGGTAACAGACAAGTTAACAAGTAATTAAGAGGATAGTTTCAGATGTGTTAAGTGCTGTGAATAAAATATGAGGGGGTGGCATGATAGAGAGTTATGGGCATGCTTGTGGGCTGAGATCTGGATGACAAAAAGAAACCAACCCTGCAACAATCGGTCAAGGAGCACAGTGAGGGCAAAGGCTTTGAGGGTAGACCAAGATTAGAGTAGTATCTGGGGCAGAAGATGAAGCTAGAGCTGTGATTCTGCAGGGGTTTGTGGGTCGCAGTAAGGAATTTGGAGTTTTTCTTCTGGAAGGTGGGAAACCGTTGTAAGGTTTCAGGCAGGGGAGTGAAGCCATCTGGTTTATGTTTTAAAATAGAGACATGAAGTGAAATAACAGCCTAAGGCTGGAAGACAAGAGTTCTGCTAGGGTAGCATGTAATTAAGTTCATGGGCCTGAGCTGTCTATTCCACAGGGATGGTTCCAACAGGCTGAGGCAAGCCAGGAAGGCTGTCGGGAGGAGTTGGCCTGAAGTAGGCCTCAGCAGGCAAGTAGGGCTGTGATGCTCCTGGGCAGGGCAGGGGAGGAGGCAACAACAATAATAACAATAATAACAGCTTCCTTAAATGGAGTCTGGGGCAATGTCCTAGGCCCCATTACCTGCATGATCTCTTTGGATTTCCACAAGCACCTTGAGGGACAGGAATTCTTCCTGTTTTTCAGATGAGGAAACTGGTCCTGTGAAGTAAAGTGACTTGCCCACGTCACACACCTGGTAAGTGGCAGGAGTGGGATTCAAACTCAGGCTGCCAAGCTTCTTATGGCCTAGAAGGCAAATTCATGAATCACCCAGTTTCCTCGATACTGTTATTCCCCCTTCACCAATGAGAACACAGGAGCCAACTGTACCATGGAAGTGGGTATGGCAGAGAAAATAAGGAGGTTGGGAATTGGCAACCAGGATGTAGAGATCCTGGGAAAAGAAGGTATTTGAATCTTGGTGACTGACTGAGTAAAAGTCTCCATTATTTATGGAATGTTCTTGTATTGCATACCAGGCACTGTTACAGGCACATGCATGATTTTCTTACAGTTCAGAGAGGTTAAGACACTTGCCCAAAGTCACCCAGCTAGGAAGAAATGAAGCTAGTTCCAGTCTCATGTTCTTATCATCCTACCTCCCAGTAGACAGGTGGAAAGGGAAATAAAGAAGGAAGATGAGGATTGTGATTTTTCTTTTTTTCATCATCATTGAGTATGATGAACTAATTTGAGGGAGGAGTATTGGTTTATTCATTTAGAATTTATTTTATTTTATTTTATTGAGACAGACTTTCATTCTGTTGCCCTCGGTATAGTGCCATGGTGTCATCACGGCACCTAGCAACCTCAAACTCCAGGACTCAAGCCTCTTGAGTAACTGGGACTATAGGCCCCCACTACAATGCCTGGCTACTTTTTCTATTTTTTTTTTTTTTTTGAGACAGAGTCTCACTTTGTCTCCCTTGGTATAGTGCCGTGGAGTCACAGCTCACAGCAATCTCAAACTTTTGGGTTCAAGCAATCCTTTTTCCCTAGCCTCCCAAGTAGCTGGGACTACAGGTGCCCGCCACAACGCTGGGCAATCTTTAGAGGCAGAGTCTCACTCTTGCTCAGGCTGGTCTCAAACTCCTGAGCTCAAGCAATCCACTTGCCTCAGTCTCCCAGAGTGCTAGGATTACAGCTAGCTGTGAGCCACATTGCCCAGCCCACTTAGAATGTATTTTTTATCTAATATTCAATAAGTGTCTACTGTGTGCTAATAGACTCTGTGATGAGAGCTATAGATAGAGAGATGAGGAAACCAGTAAAAGACTAACACCCAGAACATTTAAAGAGTTAGCGCAGGCCAGGCAGCATGGCTCACACCTATAATCCTAGCACTCTAGAAGGCCAAGGTGGGAGGGTAGGTTGAACTCAGGAGTTCGAGACCAATCTGAGCAAGATTAAAACAGACCCCACTAGAAGGCTGCGGCAGAAAGACCACTTGAACCTAGGCGTTTGAGGTTGCTGCATCCTAGGCTGACACCACAGCACTCTAGCCTGGGCAACAGAGTAAGAAAAAGAAGAAGAAAAAAAGGGGGGGTTAGTGCAAATCAATGCAGAAAAAAGTAGGCCATGCAATTAAAAAGAGACAGGTCGTGGACATTTATTTATTTTTATTCAGTGTCTTCTCAAGGTGAAGATAACTCATTGTAAATGTCCTAGAGAAATACAGTAGCTTTCTGTTCACCCTTTGCAAGTAAGAAGGGTGGGTCGTTCCACTACTGACATTTAAAGTAGGAATAATGATAATAACTTCTTGATGTGGTGTAGTGCCTTTTCTGTGTTGTATTATGGTGATCACCATAATATGGTGCCTGTGTGAATTCTGGGTTTTGATTCCTACCTGCTGTTGCCCTCATCTCCTCACACCTCATGGTCCTGGGCATGCTGCTTGCTTTTTGTAGAAAAAACAAAACAAAAAATAAAAAGAGACAGGTAGGCGGTGCCTGTGGCTCAGTGGGTAGGGCGCCAGCCCCATATACTGAGAGTGGCAGGTTCAAACCCGACCCCGGCCAGCTAAAAAACAGCAATGACAACTGCAACAACAACAACAAAAAAAACCCAGTGTTGTGGCAGGCACTTGTAGTTCCAGCTACTCGGGAGGCTGAGGCAAGAGAATTCCATAAGCCCAAGAGTTGGAGGTTGCTGTGAGCTGTGGTACCACAGCCCTCTACCGAGGGCGACAAAGTAAGACTCTGCCTCAAAAAAAGAAAAAAAAAGGCTCAGAGCCTGGGACTCAAGTGGCTAAGGCACCAGCCACATACACCTGAGCTGGTGGGTTCAAATCCAGCCCGGGCCCTCCAAACAACAATGATGGCTGCAACCAAAAAATAGCCCGGTGTTGTGGCGGGCGCCTGTAGTCCCAGCTACTTGGGAGGCGGAGGCAGGAGACTCGCTTGAGCCCAGGAGTTGGAGGTTGCCGTGAGCTATGATGTCATGGCACTCTACCCAGGGTGACAGCTTGAGGCTCTGTCTCAAAAAAAAAGAAAGAAAGAAAGAATAAAAGAGGCCATGCAATAAAAAGAAAATGGGCAAAGACTTAAATAGGCAATTCACAAAAAGAAAAATCCAATGGTTAGTAAATGTATTAAAAGGTGTTCAGCATCACTGGGTATCAGGGGAGTGGAAATAAAAACCAGAATGAAAGAAGAGAGAACTCTCTGCCTTCATGGCTAGACAAAGCATCTGTTATGTGCCTCACATTAGGCTAGGAGGGGACCACAGAGTGGGACTTGTGCTCTTTGAGGGGAAAGAAGACCTTTTTGAGGGCAGAGACCTACAGCCTGTGCTCTTTATCTCATCAGAGCCAAGCACAGGGACTGGTGGGCCAGTGAGTATTGGGATCATTCATTCATTCATTTAAGAAATATTGTGTATCCTCTGTGTGCCAGGCACTTTTCTATGCCCTAAGAATGTAGGGATGAATAAGACAGAATGTTCTGCTTTCTCAGAAAACAGGCAAACAAAGTATATATTCCACCTGAAAGAGGTGAGGACATGAGTCAGGTGGATATCAGGGGAACAGCCAGTGCAAAGTCCTGAGGCTGAACTGTGCCTGCTGTGTTGGAGGGACTGAGCAAGGTGAAAAGTGGGAGGAGGTGAAGGCTGGAAGGTGACAGGGGTAGGTCCTTTGGGGCCTGTGGGCCACATAGAGGACATTGGCTTTTATCCCAAGTGAGGTAAGAGCCCTTGGAGGGGTCAGAGCAGAGATAGATGTGATGTAACTTATGTTTTACAGGATCATTCTGGCTATTGTCTTGACAAGAAACTGTGGGGGACACACGTGGAAGCCGGGAAACCTGCAAGAGGCAATTGCACTAGTCAAGGTGACTAATAATGGGACTGGACCAGGTGACATCAGAGGAGGTGTTAGAATACAAGCGAATGAATGAATGCATGCATGAACACATGGATGCCCAATGATAGGTACAACCAGCTTGGCTCGACTGAATCTAGAAGAGACAATCAGAAGAGAGGGACTTGGTGCCCATAGCACAGTAGTTACAGTGCCAGCCACATACACCAAGAGTGGCCGGTTCAAATCTAGCCCGGGCCAGCTAAATAACAATGACAACTGTTGACAACAACAATGACACAAAAAAAATAGCTGGGCATTGTGGTGGGCGCCTTTAGTCCCAGCTACTCAGGAGGTGGAGACAAGAGAATTGTTTAAACCCAAGAATTTGAGGTTGCTATGAGCTGTAATGCCATGGTACTCTACCGAGGGTGACATAGCAAGACTGTCTCAAAAAAGTTCCCTTTTCTTTTTCTTTTTCTTTTGAGACAGAGTCTCACTTTGTCGCCCTCGATAGAGTGCTGTGACATCAGAGCTCACAGCAACCTCAAATTCCTGGGCTTAAGTGATTCTCTTGCCTCAGCCTCCTGAGTACCTGGGACTATAGGCACCCGCCACAACACTCAGCCATTTTTTGGTTGTAGTTGTTGTTCTTTGACAGGCCCAGGCTGGATTCGAACCCACCAGCTCTGGTGTATGTAGCCGGCACCCTAGGTGCCGAACAACAGGCGCCAAGCCAGGAAGTTCCCTTTTCATAGGAAAATACAACCTGTTTTGTAATTTGAACCTCACCACTACATGGCAAGGTGGATGGAATATCTTCATTTGCAGAGCAGGAATCTGGGGCCCAGAGAGTTCAAGTCATTTCTTGGGCTGGATAGGCAGGCAGACCTGGGGATGCATGGGACTTAAAAATGGAATCTGTGTAGTGGCGCACACTTATGATCCTAGCACTTTGGGAGGCTGAGGCAGGAGGATTGTATGAGGTCAGGAGTTCGAGACTAGCCAGGGCAACATGGCAAGATCCCAATTCCACAAAAAAATAGAAAAATTAGCTGGATGTAATGGCTCACGCCTGTAGTCCCAGCTACTTGGGAGGATTGTTTGAGCCCAGGAGTTGGAATTTGTAGTAAGCTATCATGACACCACTGTACAACAGGCAGTGTCATAGCCCAGGCAACAGAGTGAGACCTGGCTCAAAAAAAGAAAATAAATTCCCCAATTGACAAGACCCCAGCACAGTGGGTCCCTGTCACCTCTTTTTCCTCCCCACTCCCTCTTTATGTTCTTACTTTGTTCATTCCATTGCAAACATACTGATCTCCTAGCTGATCTGTGAATCTGAGGCAGGGCACATCCCTCCTCTGCTCAGAACCCTCTATGACACCCACTCACTTAGAATAAAAGCCAACATCCTCCCTGAGGTCCAGAGGCCCTACATACTGTACTCCTTCCTGTCTTAGTCCGTTTCGTGGTGCTATAAAAGGTGCCACTTCTCTAGCCTGAGAGGTTCAAGGGCATGGCTCTGCTTCTGGCAAGGCTTTCTTGCTGCATCACAGCATGATGGAGAAGGCTAAAGTAGAAGTGGACATGTGCAAAAAGAAGCAAATCTGAGGGACATCCTGACTTTATAACAATCCACCCTCTCAGGAACTAATCTGTTCCCTTGAGAAGTAATTCAACCTCAAGAGAGAGAACTCACTCACTACCTCAAAAACAGCATCAAGCCATTCATAAGGTATCCATCCCCTCCCATGACCTAAACACCTCCTCCTAGGCCCTACCTTGCAACACTGCCACTTCAGGAATCAAATTTCAGTGCGTGTTTTTTTGGTGGACAAAACCATATCAAAACTATAAAAATCTTATTGCCTTTCTGTCCTTACCTGCTCCCTCACCTACTCTGTTTCAGCTACGTGGTCCTTCTCACTGTTCCTCTAAGGTGCCAAGCACGTACTTATTCCAGGGCCTTTGAACTGGCTGTTCCCTCTGCCCAGAACATTCTTGCCTCAAATCCTTGCATGGCTGCTTCCTTCTGGTGTTCAGGTTCAGGTTCAGCTTTACTAGCTCACAGGGGGGCCCTCCTTGACCTTGTCTGTGGAACTTGTCTTGCTTTATTGTCTTCATAGCAATAGGAGAAATTATATTAGACACTTAGACAAATTTGCTTGCTAACTGTTCATCTCTCCAAGGACCTGGACAGAGCTAACCTATATAGCACCCACAAATAAATTAGAAAGACAGGTTTTCCTCGCAGCAGACACTTCACCATACCACACCAAGGAACACAGCTTGGCAGACAGAGCACAGGCTGAATTTCAATCCCACTTGCCACTTCAGTCTAGTGCTTTTACACAGTGCACAGTTACCTGTGTAAATGCATGTGGTGGCCCTAGTCAAGGATCTTGTTTGTCTTATTGAAGGTACTATCTAAAATATTGAATGAGGCTCGATGCCCATAGCTCAGTGAGTAGGACACCGGCCACATACACCAAAGATGGTGGGTTCGAGCCCAGCCCGGGTCTGCTAACCAACAATGACAACTGCAACCAAAAAAATAGCCAGGCATTGTGGCGGGTGCCTGTAGTCCCAGCTATTTGGGAGGCTGAGGCAAGAGAATCACTTAAGCCCAAGAGTTTGGGTTGCTGTGAGCTGTGACACCATGGCACTCTAACAAGGGCAACATAGTGAGACTCTGTCTCATAAATAAAATAAAATAAAATATCGCATGAAATTATGTTATATACTAAAAACAAAAAAGTTGAAGGGAGGGAGGAAGGAAAAAAGAAATAGAGAAAGAGAAGAAAGGAAAACAAAGTGTGTCAGGACAGGTTTCATTGCAATAACAAACAACCCAAATATCACTGCCATTGCAGCTCTGCAGGTGAGCTCCATTCACTGTAATCGCTCAAGGTGTGACCTGGTCACCCTGCCTGAGAGAAATGGTTTTCTGGAGGCCCATGCTCCAGCAATTAAATCGTTAGCCATGAGACCCATTGACCAGAACTAGTCATTACTCTGCCCAGTCACAGAGGGATCAGGAAGTGCCATCCACCTGTATGTTTTGGAGAGAGAAGAGTCAGAAATTTTTTGTACATGGCATTTTAGTGACTGATAGAAAAATAAAGAGAAGCTTAATTGCTTTGAGCCTCCATTTTCTCCTCTGTTAAATGGGCACATTTACACCATAATGTGGTCCTTCCATTATAGTGTGGTGGTATGAAAATTAAGGAAGGCCAGAAGAGTTAGCATGGGGTTGTAAAAGACACTGCTATTGTTACTTCTTTCTCGGTACAAATGGTTATGTACCGAAGCCGGGAATTGAACTGAGGCAGGTTTGTTCTTTGAATATTTCATTGGACCTATTTGGTGTGAGGAGTGAGGGAGGGGCACATAGACCACTGCCCAGGACCTGAGCCCCCTTTCCTGTCCTGCAGGTCTTCTGACTGTGCCCCTACTTTTCACTGCCCATGCCGCTAGGATTGGGGCGGCGGAAAAAGGCACCGCCTTTGGTGGAAAATGAGGAGGCTGAGCCAAGCCGTGGAGGGCTGGGCGTGGGAGAGTTGGGGCCCCTGGGTGGAGGTGGGGCTGGGGGGCCCCAAATTGGCTTGCCCCCCCCACCCCCAGCCCTGCGGCCCCGCCTCGTGTTCCACACCCAGCTGGCCCATGGCAGTCCCACTGGCCGCATTGAGGGGTTCACCAATGTCAAGGAGCTGTATGGGAAGATCGCCGAGGCCTTCCGTCTGCCAACTGCTGAGGTACCCAGTGGGGGGCTGGCACCATGGTCCCTGAGGGGGCTAGAGTTGTGGACCTACATCCTATTCATGAGTTGGAGCTCTGGTGCTGGAGCTGCAGATGCTGGGGGCTGTGCCCTGGAGGGGGTGTAGGAGATTATGGCCAGGGCTGGTTGCAAAATTCCCATCACACACTGGGAGGCCTATAAGCAAGGGAATTGTGGAGAGTTGGATGCCAAGGCAGGATGCTGACTTCACATCAGCATTGGGAGATCTGTACCTTAGTAGATTGTGGAGGTCAAATGCAAGATGTACTTTCCCATGATGCATTGGGAGGCCTGACCCTAAGGGACTTTGGGGGTAGAAGGACAGGTGGGATTAAGCAGGAAGTAGATGGTGGGGTCCCAAGGAGCAGGTGAACATCTGTGCCCTCCACAAGCATTCACGGAGCACCCCCTTGTGTGCCAGGCTCTGCTCCCTGGAAACAGCAGTGAATTTTTGCTAGAACAGAAATCCTAGTCTCAGCAGAGCTGGCATGCTAGTGGGGGCCCTGCTGTGGCTCAGAGGGTGGGTAGGCACTGGGATGGAGTCCCCCTGGCCCTTTCCAAACTCATTCCTTCTCCTATAGGTGGTGATTGGCAAAGGGTGAGGGAGGGAAGTGAGGGTTAAGCGACCCCCACCCTTGCAGGTGATGTTCTGCACCCTCAACACCCACAAGGTGGACATGGACAAGCTGCTAGGTGGCCAGATTGGCCTGGAGGACTTCATCTTTGCCCACATCAAGGGGCAACGCAAGGAGGTGGAGGTGTTCAAGTCGGAGGATGCACTGGGGCTCACCATCACAGACAATGGGGCTGGCTATGCCTTCATCAAGGTGCCTGGGTGGACAGGGCACCCTGGAGGTCTGGGGGTGAAGGTGGGCCATGGGATCCAGGGCAGAGCCACAGGGGCTGATTCCCTACCTCTGCAGCGCATTAAGGAAGGCAGTGTGATAGACCACATCCAGCTCATCAGTGTGGGTGATATGATCGAGGCCATCAACGGACAGAGCCTGTTGGGCTGCCGGCACTATGAGGTTGCCCGGCTGCTCAAGGAGCTGCCCCGGGGCCGCACCTTCACGCTGAAGCTCACAGAGCCCCGAAAGGCCTTTGGTGAGGAGGGGCCACCTGGACCTCCAAAGCAGCCCTGGCTCAAGTAATCAGGCTGTGGTGCTGGAAGCTACCAGCAGGTGGCACCCAAGCCCAGCCAGCAAGTGGGGAAGAGGAGGCAGCTCTGCCCTGCCCCAAGAGCAGGGGTTGGGGGGTAGGGTTGGGGGTTGGCTCTTGGCCCAACCTGAGAGGAGGGTGGGGGCGTGAAGGAAGTTTCCTGCACACCCAGTTTCCAGGAGTCATTAGCCCAGCCAAGTGCCCCCATCCCTAGGCAGCCCCCCAGCCCCAAGAAGCCAGGCTTGGCTGCCCTGTGCTATTCCCCTCACTTCTGCATCTGGCTTCACTAACTCCCAGGAATGGGCCCTGAGGCCCCTATGGTGGGGGTGGGGGACTCAATTACTTTCCTGGCAGGTAGGCCTGGTCTGTGGCACAGCAGCTACACCCCCTGGGCCCTGACCCCACAATACACTTGGCCAAGAGGAAAGCAGCTGGAGACCCAGAGCTCCACCCCTTTCCCGTCCCTTAGCCTCTGGGTGCAGAAGTGACTCCTCCAGTCTCCCCTCCAGGGACCATTCTTGGTCCCCAGCTGTCCCCCCACCCCACCATATCCATGCCAAGTCTGACTCAGGAGTCCTGCTCTCCTGGGATCACCTAGGGCCCTTATCAACACTCCCTCCACCTACTGCAACTTACAGAAGCTTGGAGAAGCTTGGAGAATGGGTGTCTAAGGCCAGGACATCTGGGTTTCTGCCCAGACCATGCTGAAATTGAGCTTATCCCACCCTCACCCATCCTTGCCTCCCGCAGACATGATCAGCCAGCGTTCAGGGGGTGGCCGCCCTGGCTCTGGCTCACAACTGGGCACTGGCCGAGGGACCCTCCGGCTCCGATCGCGGGGCCCTGCCACAGTGGAGGATCTGGTGAGTGACCAGCTCCCCCTTGCCTGCACTTCCATATGGATAACTTCCATAGTGTTATCTGTTAGGCTGAGGGGCTCTGGGCAGACAATCTGGATTCTGATCCAAACTTCTGCCACCTCCCAGCTCCCAGGGACCTTCCTTGGGTTATGAGCCTCATTTTCCCTATCAATAAAATGGGGATAATAACACCGATAACTTCTTTGCAGGGTTGTTGTGAGGACTGAATATATGTATGTGTAAGGTGATGACAAGAGTACCTGGCACTTAATAAGTACAGTTACTTAATTCTTATTATGATGATGTCACTGTCCCCCCACCATCTCAGCCCTCAGCCTTTGAGGAGAAGGCGATTGAGAAGGTTGATGACCTGTTAGAGAGTTACATGGGCATCAGGGACACGGAGCTGGGTGAGTGATGGGTGACTGGGGATGGGGATAAGTGTGAGTCTGGGGGGGAGTTGGTGAGGGTTGAGTTTCCTCTGTGCCCCTCTGCCCTTTGGACCATGTGTGCCTCCATTCTGCCCCCACCCCCAACAGCAGCCACCATGGTAGAGCTGGGGAAGGACAAAAGGAATCCAGATGAGCTGGCCGAGGCCCTAGATGAGCAGCTTGGTGACTTTGCCTTCCCTGATGAGTTCGTCTTTGACGTCTGGGGTGCCATCGGGGATGCCAAGGTCGGCCGCTACTAGGACTACCACTAGACCTCTCCATGATGGCCTAGGCCCAGCTTGGTTGGGGACCCTCCAAAGGGGACATCAGGGCCTGGACCTGAGTGTCCAACTTGGGCCAAGCTCAGCATCCCAGGGCTATGCAGAGGGGAGATGGGGCCTGGCCCTTGCCCCACTGCAATCGGTACCACCCCGTCTCTGGTCCCTGGCCCCCCTGCCCTGTTCCCCACCTACCTCAGCCTGGTCAGGCGTGGGGAGGGATTGGCCAAATTGAGCAGCCATCCCCACCCTCTATACTTTCCACCATCAGTTGCCAAACTGGTCTCTCTATGTCTTCCTGGGACCTGTGGCTCTGTTTGGGGGTGGTGACCTTCCTAGTTTCCTGATCTAGGGAATATGATGGTGTCCCTCCTAGAAAATGCAATAATACCCTTCCCCTCCACCAACCCCCTCTTGAGAGGAGTCTTCTCCCTGTGGAGTCTGTTACCTCCACATTTGAAATGAGTCTGCTGTGAACCCCCAACCTGCCCCCCAATCTCTCCCTCAAGGCCCAGCCTTGGACTAGAGCAGTGGGGAAGGGAGGCATGATGATGATGGGCTTTTGTATCTGAATTTGCTGTCTTGAACATAAAGAATCTATCTGCTGTTGGACCTGTGTGGTTTGGTGGTGGGGTTGGGGGGCTGGGGCTGGGAAAGAATGCGGCAGCTGAAATCCATCTTCCTCAGCTCCAAATTGAATTAGGAGTTGGCCCTGGGCCACCCGCCCCCTCCCACTGTTCCTCCTGGCTGCAGGCCACCAGGCTTCCAGGCAAGGCCTGAGCTTCCTGGTCTACTGAGGATTCCCATCCAGCCCCTTCTCGAACAAGGCCTCCCACCCGCCCACACCCTGTGCAAAGAGTGGGCATGAGGCTGTTGTCTACAGCCAGCAACAACCCGGAACCACCGGGTACACCAGCACATTGAGACCTGACTTGGAAAAAGAAAGATAAAGCCTCAGGGCTGGAAGGGGTAGAGGGGACAATTATGATGCAGCCCCACCCCAGTTGACTCGGGACATTCATGCATTCGAGGTGCACAATGCTTCACACTGGACATAAACCCAGCGTGCTTGTTTTGACAACCCACTTTATCCTTGAGGATTGAGGGGAGATCAGGGAAAGGGGGGTGGGCCCCTGGCCAGACCTGGAGGGAAGAGCAAGGATTGAAGTGAGAGGAGCCAGGCCAGAGGCTCCTGCAGGAATGTTTGGGGATGAGCTGCGGGGAAGTCTGAGCCCAGGCCTCTCCCCAGTTCCAATGAGCAGGCGCTGCGCCACCAAGAAGGGAGAACGGGTGACCCAGGGTTGGACACAGGCCTGTGATTCTGTTCACAGGGTGGGGTGGGGCAGGAGGAGCTGCTATCTGGGTGACTTGGTACATCTGTGGGCACCTGTGGCTCCTCATGTGTCCATGCCCCAGTCTGGCTTCTATGGAGGAGTATGGCTGCGTCTATCTCAGGCGTTGAGTAAGACTGTTGTGGAAGACCATATCTGCGCTGTGGGTAAGGGATGTGGTTGCCTTCTCTGTGTTCCAGGGTGTTCAAGAGTATGATTGGCACAGTGTCCAGTGGTGGGGAGTACAATAGTGTGGCTGGGTCTTAGGGTGTCCAAGGCTATAACTGGCTTAATCTGGGGTATGTTTCAGGGTGTTGCTGTTTTAGGGGTATGGCCATGTGTGTCTCAGGGTGTTACCATTTCTAGAGAAAGGAAGAGGTGCCAGCTAGATCTCAGGTGTTCAGGCAGTGCGACTCCTTGTGTCTTGGGTGTACAGAGTGTCCTGGTAGGCCCTGTCTTGTGGGGAGTCTCTGGGTAACATGGAGTGTGACCCTGGGACTCTCTCACGGTAAGGATTCTGTGTATGTGTCTCCGGGTGCCAAGCAAGACGGCCTTTCCCAGCTCTAAAGAGTGTGACAGGATGGGGCTTTCACAGGGAGCTTCATTTTGGGGTGTTGAGGGAAGTGGCTGGTGTTAAAAGTCAGTAGCTATAGGTGCATCTCTGGCACTGGAGGTGACACATTCAGTGAGCTCAGGCATGTGATGGCAACGCCTGGCTGCTGCTGAGATGGGGACAGGATTCAACAGAGGCCGAGTATTAGGGCCACAAGTGATGACTGTGTGTCTCAGGGTGTGAGACTGTGTACCCTACTTCCAGAATGGGAGGTGAGGCCACAGCTGTGTGTCCAGGGTTAAGGACGTAACTGTCTTTGTGCCTTGGGACACGTGTCCAAGTGTTATTCAACCCATCCTAAAGCAGGATCTAGAGGCTGGCGGAAGAGTCCCCTGGTTACCCAAGCCTCCGGGTTCCCCTGCCCCCCTGCAGGCGGCTCTCCCTCCCTCTCAGGGTATGACTGGCTATGGCCCTGGCCTGAGCTTAAGCCCCTGTGTAAATAATGGGCGGATCCCCTAGCCAGGGTGGGCCTGACCCAAGCCAGTCCACCCGACCCTCTTCCCCCTACCACCCACCCTGACATCCACAAAGGCTCTGGCAAGGCAGAGAGGGCTTTGCTGCCCTCACAGGATTAGCCTCCCTCATCCTGAAGCCTTATGGGGGCATGGGGCGTAGCAGCACCCCCTGCAGGCGCCCCAGCCCGCCCCAGCAATGCTCACATTTTCCAGTGTTTAGATTTTATCCACTTTATTAATGAGGCAGGCAAGAAGCCCAAGGCTGGGGGGAAGGGGGCGGCTCTCACCATGCTGGGAGCTGATCTAGGGGACCAGGCTGACTCCCCAGGGAGCCTCCCTCCTTGTGGGGGGTGCTGGGTCCCAAAGTGGTCCTTGCTCTTCACCAGAAACACAAAGAAGGGGTCACTGCCACTCCAGATCCCCAATGGGTGTACACTGGGTGGAGCAGCCCCTGGAGGCCAGGAAGGGCAGCGGGAGGAGCCGAGGAGCCGCCCCAGGAAGAGGGAGGGAGGGAGCGGCCTGCCGGAGAGACCGGGTGCAGCAGGCGCAGAGGGTGCAGAGGGCGCAGGGGCTGAGCATCGGGCAATGGGGACTGAGCATCCCAGGCAGCGCTGCTGGGTAAGGAGGTTGGGGACAGGAGGGTGTCCGGTAGGGGAGGAGGAGGGCAGGGAGGGACAGGGCGCAGCTGCCTCAGTCTGTCTGTCCGTGTTCCTGAGTTCTTAGCCCCCACCTATCTGTCCGGTCTTATCTATCCTCTTTCCCATGAGGCCTCGTGGGCACTTCTGCACTTTCAGCCCTCACCACCAGGTTACTGAGGAATGAGTGGGGCTGGGACATGGAGCAGAACGGTGGGCACCCATTGTGAGGCAGAGGTGATTGGAGTAGAACCTGGATGAGATGCAGCAACAGAGCACAGAGGCAGGGCCATAGGACAGAAATGTGGCTGTGGGACACACAGATGTGGCTTTGAAGACGGAAATGGAGCCAGCCATGGGGATAGAAATGGGGTTCTGGGGACAGCAACCATGCCATGGGGGTCAAAGGCGGGTCCACAGAGACAGACATGTGCATGGGGACAGAGATGGGGCCATGGGAAGAGAACCAGTGCCAAGGGGAGAGATGTGCCCATGGCAGGGGAAGTGAAGGATATAACTGGAATAAAGACATGGTCAGAGTGAGAGATGGGATGACAGGGCCAGGTGGGGCCATGGGCTATAATTTGCTGCAAGGACCCAGGGAGGGGAGAGTAAGGTCCCAGAGTAGGCGATGGGGTAGTGAGAGGTAGAGGAGGAGGAAGCAGGTCAGAAACAGAGAAACAAGCTCATTTGGAATTGCCATTGGCAGAGGAATTGCAGAACGCCTGGGGATCAGACAGGACCTGATGGCCCTAGATGGGACCTCTGTGCACCACCCCCTAGCCTCACTTTGCCCTCCTCTCCTCTACCTAGCACCCCCGGCACCTGACATGAGCCCTTGCGGGCCCCTCAACCTCAGCCTGGTCGGCGAGGCGACCACGTGCGCAGTGCCAGGAGTCCCCAATGCCTCGGCTGTACCGCCGTCCGGTGGTTCCAGCGCGTCACCCGCGCTGCCCATCTTCTCCATGACACTGGGCACGGTGTCCAACGTGCTGGCGCTAGCACTACTGGCCCAGGCTGCGGGCCGCTTACGGCGGCGCCGCTCGACCGCCACCTTCCTTCTGTTCGTCGCCAGCTTGCTGGTCACCGACCTGGCGGGCCACGTGATCCCGGGCGCGCTTGTGCTGCACCTGTACACGGCCGGGCGCGCGCCGGCCGGTGGAGCCTGCCACTTCCTGGGTGGCTGCATGGTCTTCTTCGGCCTGTGCCCGCTGCTGCTGGGCTGCGGCATGGCGGTAGAGCGCTGGGTGGGCGTCACGCGGCCTCTGCTTCACGCGGCGCGAGTCTCTGCGGCCCGCGCACGCCTGTCGCTGGCCGCTCTGGCCGCCATGGCTTTGGCCGTGGCACTGCTGCCGCTAGCGCGCGTGGGCCGCTACGAGCTGCAGTACCCCGGCACTTGGTGCTTCATCAGCCTGAGCCCACCAGGCGGCTGGAGCCAAGCTCTGCTTGCCTGCCTTTTCGCCGGCCTCGGCCTGGTCGCGCTACTCGCCGCGCTCGTGTGCAACACGCTCAGCGGCCTGGCCTTGCTGCGCGCCCGCTGGCGCCGCCGCTCTGGACGGTTCCCCTCGACCTCCGGCCCCGACACCCGCCGTCGCTGGGGGTCGCGCGGACCCCGCTCGGCCTCTGCTTCGTCCGCCTCGTCCAACGCTTCAGCCTTCACCGCCTTTGGCGGCTCCCGGAGCGGCGGTTCAGCCCGCAGAGCCCGCGCCCACGACGTGGAGATGGTGGGCCAGCTGGTGGGCATCATGATGGTGTCGTGCATCTGCTGGAGCCCGTTGCTGGTGAGGGGCGCACCCGCCCCTCCAGACATGATCCTTCCGGAACCCTCCTTGGCCCCTCCCATCCTTCTCCATCTTAGGATACCTGGGGCCTTTGTCCTTTACCCAGCCAAGGCTCCGCCCACTTGAGGCCCCACCTGCCAAGAAAGCCAGCCCTTTGCCTCCAGAAGTCCTATCCTCCCAGTCCTCTTTCTCCTCTGGGCTTTTGTAACCCACTTTGACCCACACAAGCCTCCTCTCCAGCCCCGCCCTTCTAAGTCCCCACACTTCCTTCATTCCCTAGCCCTCTTCCACCCCATCCCCTCGTTTCTCTTCTCTCCTTCAGTCCCATTTCCTTCGGAATACCTGGGACTTCTTTAGGGAGCCCCCAACCACTGAAGGCCTGTGCTTCTTCACCCTCTTTCCATAGCCCCTTCCCAGGCAGATCCATATTCACTATCCCCCTGACACTCGCCCTTCCTCCCAGCCTCACCTTACAGCTACACCCTTCGCCTGCCCCCTTCTCTTACACCCGCCCCACCGCTCACCCCAGCTTTTCCCGCAGGTGTTGGTGGTGCTGGCCGTTGGGGGCTGGAGCTCCAGGTCCCTGCAGCGTCCCCTGTTTTTGGCCGTGCGCCTTGCGTCCTGGAACCAGATCCTGGACCCCTGGGTGTACATCCTGCTTCGCCAGGCCGTGCTCCGCCAGCTGCTTCGTCTCCTACACCCGAGGGCGGGTGCTAAGGGCAGCCCCGCGGGGCTGGGCCTAACCTGGAGTGCCTGGGAAGCTAGCTCCCAGCGAAGCTCCCGGCACAGTGGCCTTAGCCACTTATAAGCGTGCCCAGAAGCCAAATAGCTAAGCCAGTCCACCCTAGGCTAGCCCCCGGTCTACAGAGCAGAGCCTTTCAGGGAATAAAGCCATTTTTCAAGCCCAGGATGGTGTGTCCCGTCAGGGATGCAACACCCACTGTGGCCCGGCGAGATCATCAGAGGCGCTGCGTGCACCTACAGGGTGCAGTTTTCGGGACTTACCGCGTGAGGGCGCAGAGACACTGAACGCTCGAACGTGGGGAAGCTGAGCCGGACTGCGGTGCATGCGCACAATGCCGCGGCCACAGCCCGGGCTCTTGGACGGCTCAGCTTGGAGCAGAAAAAGGGGGGTTCGGGGTGGGGCACTCTGCGCCCCTGCTGCCGCCAGGACCGACTCCCGCAGCCATTCTGCTCATTAAGGCCTTAAGCTCCCCCAGTACAATCCCAAAACCCTAACCCCCAAACCACGCCCCATAAACAGCCTCAAAGCCCCACCACCACCCACCCTGCAATCCCTACCCCTCTTCCATCACTGCTCGCCAGAGTAATAGCACCGAGTACCCACCCATCCTTGACCGTCTTCAAATGTTCCTCGCCTCACTCCCGACTCCCACTCACTCCCACCCATCTGTCTGCCCCCCAACTGTCCCCACCTCCAAGCACGCCCTCACATTACAACACACAAGAAGAGACCAAGAATGCATAAATGGGGCAAACCCCAAAGGCCTTTTTAAAAACTAAGAGCTCTCAGGCAGAGGCAGGGCAAGGGCAGGGATGGGGAAGGGCTAGCAGCCCCCGGCCACGAAGTCGAAGTCCCGGAAGGCAGCCTGCTCAGCGGCTGTGAGGGACCTTGCATCGCGGGGCGGGCTCAGAGTGGGGGCCTCCCCTGTGAATTCCTCGTCGAAGTTGCTGACGTCGGTGCGGCCTGAGAGCGTGGGCACAAAGGGCGGCGGCAGGCGCCGAGCCAGCAGTGTATCCCAGCCCAGTGTCTGCGGGTGGGATACAGTAGAAGGCTCAGCCTGCGAAGCTGAGGGGGCGTTTGCTTCGCAAGACAGAGGAGAGGGAGGTAGAGGGGACTAGGGACTCAGGAAGGGAGAGAGGCTGGGCTCATGCACAGGGCAACTGAGACATGGATATAGGAGGATCAGTGGGGTGGGAGAGAACAGGAAGGAGTAGGAAGGAAATGGTACCAAGGGAGGTGACAATGTTGGAGGTGAAGTGACTAATAGGCCTTGGAGGGGGTAATGGCTGGGTCCTTGGGGTATCGTCAGACCCTTAGGAAAGAGGAAACACCTTACCCTGAAGAAGGGCTGTTTTTTCACATCTTCTGCATCCCTTTCGCTGGATCCCAACCTCCGCTCCGGATTCCTCCGCAGCAGCTGGAAGAGAGGAACACAGTGTGACGATCTGTCCCCTTCCAGACCTGGAGCCCCTTCCCAGACCCACCCCACCCTGTATCAGGTCCTTACCCTTCGCATGATGCCAATGGCTTCCGCTGACAAGAAGCGCGGGTAGCGGACTTCATCATTGACAATGCTGTCGAAGACCTCCTCCTCATCGTCCCCTGGGAATGGGGACTGGGCACAGAGATAGCTAGAGTGAATCAGGCCCCTCCTCTGGCTACTTTACCCCCAGCCCCCACCTAAGCCCTGGGCTCGAGATCCGGCTGGGTCTTCTTGAGGGTGCTGGCTTACAAGAGAGAGTAAGTATCCTGTTTTATACATGGGGAAACAGGCCAGGGAGGAGAAGCCAACAGGCCCTAATCACACAGCAGGTGGCAGAGGCAGATTTCAATCCCACCCGGGGCACATGCAGGTTCCAGTGGGATCCAAGGACACACAGGTTACGTGTGGACAGCCTGGGGCCTCACCTCACCGACCAGCATCTCATAGAGCAGCACACCCAGCCCCCACCAGTCCACAGCTCGTGTATAGGACGTGTCTGTCAGCACCTCAGGTGCCAGGAACTCCGGGGTCCCACAGAATGTGCTTGTCCGATCTCCGTAGCCCATTCCTGCGGGCAGCAAGGCCACAGGAGGTTAAAGTGGCAGGAGGAGTTAATCAACCCTGCTTGTGTTGTCTACACAGCCTGCCATGTTGTGGGGTCAGAGTGGGGGTAACACCAAGTAAGGTCAGGGCCTCTCTTCCTTCTCCCCTCCTTTGTCTAAGAGGCCCTCAGATTCCAACCCCTCACCTTCCTTGCAGAGGCCAAAGTCTGTGATCTTGACGTAGCCTTCGGTGTCCAGGAGCAAATTGTCCAACTTCAGGTCCCTGTGCAAGATGTGGAGGATGTCAAGAGGGATGAGCGTGGGGTCCGGGCCTGCTGGAACCTCCCACCCCCGCCACAGTGGGCAGAGCATGCACATGTATACACACACCTGTAGACGATCTTGTGTTCGTGGAGGAACTGCAGCCCCAGCACCACACAGGCTGAATAAAAGCTGCAGAGAGAGAAGCTGGAGTGAGGGTGTCAGGCCACCCGGCAAGGGAGAAAGCTCACAGAAGCCTGGTTTCCACATCCTCAAAAGTGAGGCTGAGGGAGGCAGGACCTGAGGGTGAAGGGATGAGAAGGAGCTGCCAGCCTCTCAGAGCTGAGGTGTCCCATGTATGCTGAGGCAGGAGGCAGGAGCCTGAGCTGGTGAGGGTTGGGGGAAGGCTTACACGGCACGGGGCTCAGAGAACACGTCACTGTGGATGTGCAGCATCAGGTCCCCGCCGGCTGAGTACTCCATCACGAAGCACACGTGCTCTGGTGTCTGGAAACAGCCGAAGAGGTTCACCAGGAAGGGGTGACCTGCCCTGGTCACTGCAGCCAAGATCCGCTTCTCACACATCAAGCTAGGTGGCAGGTGGGGTGCCGGGGGTGGGGTGGGAGGAAGAGTTAAGAGACTACAGCTGCCCCCTAACCCTGGCTCCCATAGTCCTCAATCCACAGATATTTGTAGAGGCCCTCACATGACTGTGTGACTTTGGGCAAGTTTCTGTGAGCCTTGGCAGCCTCATCTAGTAAATAGGACCTTAGGATCTACCCATCATCCTAGTAACAGCATCTTCCCTTTGTGGGCATGAGACCAGGGGTAGGCATGAGGCCCAGGCCAACTGGAGTAGCCCCTCTCTCTGGCCAGAGATTGGTTCAGGGATGGGTAAACCAAGTATTACAGATTTCCACTGGGATTATTAAGGAAGATGTGTTAAAGCTGGCGAATGAAACTGAAGCTGCTGGGATGGGGGGCATCTCTGTTTCCACAAGAGGCCTCTTCCCTCCTCCTTTCCACAAGAGGACTACAAGCAAGGCCCACACCAAGGAAAGCAGAAACAGAAATATCATCTGAGCACCTGAATACAGCCATGCCTGAAGGCACAGAATATTGGACTTTTCTAATTCACACCAATAAATTCCTTTTACTGCATAAGCCTTTCTGAGTTGGATTCCTAATTATCAAAAGGATGTTGGAAAGACCAGGGACAATCTTAGTGCCTCTACCAAGTGTTTACAGAGGTCATACACTGTGCAGAATGCTTCAGATATATATTTTCATTTAATCTATCCAACATTCCTACAAGGAAGGTATTATTACTCCCTGTTTATAGAGCATGAGGCTGAGGTTTTGAACCTAGAGCCCTGACCCCAAAGCAGAGGCAGTGCAGTGGTGCCATGAAGGGCATAGGCTTCAGAGCCTAAGAGCCTAGATTCAGATCCTGGACCTGCTGCTTAATGGTTCTGTGGTCTTGGGCAAATCACTGAACATCTCTGCGCCATCTACTGAATGAGAACAATAACAATACTGAATTAAGAGGGTAGCCTAGGGGACAGATGAATAACTGCTTTCTAAGAATTATTATTATTATCTGAGTACAAGGCTAATAAGCGCCAGTGACTATTAGAAGTCCCTGGACCTACAAGGAGGACCTGCTCTGTCTCTTGTTTCCCAAAAAAAAATGCAAAGATTCCCAGAGGGCTGTAGCCAGTCCATACCTCTCCACCTCATCTCGAGCCACAATGTCCCCTTTTTTCAAAGCCTTGATGGCAAACAGCTCCCCACTGGACCGGAATTCAGAGAGCAGCACCTGGAACCACAATGGAGAGGATGGTCTTAGGGGCCAACCCTTGACTCAGCGGGTCTGGACTCTCAGCCCTTCAACTCCTTGCCCTCCACCTCACCTTCCCAAAGTGACCCCGGCCCAGCACTGCCAGGAACTTGAAATCCTCGAGGGTCAGGGGTGAATTCCTCAGAGGGCTGTGGGAAGAAAAGACTGGTAGGGATGGGGGCAGTGGGCAGGGTGGTGAGTAGGGGCCCAAGGGAGGGTTGTCACCTGCACAGGGCGGGGCCTTGGGTCTCCTGGGTCTCCAAAGGCAGCTTGGGAGTGATGGTACTTTCCTGGATCGGGGAACTCTGTGGCAGGGAGAGGAGGCCAGAGTGAGGGATCAGAGATCCCCCTAAAACCAAAGTAGCCTCCAAGGCCCCACTCAATCTTCCCCTTTGCCTCTCTGTACTTTCCTGTCTTCCCTGTGCGCCTGCTCACTCCCTCCAACCATAATCTTTGCCTCCCTATGCCCTGAACACACCAGGCATGTTCCCACTCCAGGAACTTTGCATGGCTGTGCCTTCTTTCTGGACTGTTCTTCCCAGACACACAGGTGTGGCTCTTCCCTCCTCCTTCAGCATTTATTCAAATGTCACCCTCCCAGGTGGTCAGCTGAGCACCATAATAACTAAGAGAAGCCCTCAACACTCCCTGCTTGATGTTTTCTCCCTATCATATTTTAATTCCAAATATATTTAATCTGTAGTTGACCCTTGAATAACATGGGTTTGAACGGTGTGGCCCATTTTTACATGGATTTTCTTAGGCCTCTGCCACCCCTGAGACAGCATCTTCTTCATCCTCTTCAACATGAAGATAAGGATGAAGACTTTCATGAAGATTCATTTCTACCTAATGAACAGTAAGTGCATTTTCTCTTCCTTATGATTTTTTTTTTTTGAGACCATCTTACCTTATCACCCTTGGTAGAGTGCTGTGGCATCATAGCTCACAGCAACCTCAAACTCTTGGGCTCAAGTGATCCTCTTTCCTCAGCCTCCCAAGTAGTTGGGACTACATGTGCCACCAAAACACCCAGCTATTTTTAGAGATGAAGTCTGTGGCTCAAGCTGGTCTCTAACTCCTCAGCTAGAGCAATTCACCCTCCTCAGCCTCCCACAGTGCTAGCATTACAGGCATGAACCACCGTGTCCAACCCCACTTGAGAGGCCTATTTCATCACAGCTATATACTATTCCACCTTGTAACTTATTTAGTGCCAGCCCCTACTAATGGACCACTCTTTTCCTCACACAAAGCTGCTGCAGCGAACATCCTGAATGTGTGTTTCTGTGAATATCCAGGACAGTCACCCACAAGCAGAATTACTGAGTCAATGCCATGTCCACTTTCTTGGAGACAGAGTCTCACTCTGTTGCCCTAGGCTAAAGAGTCTCACTCTAGTGCCAAACCTGGCCTCAGTATTTACCTCTAACTCAGCCAGCTAAGGCCACACCGCCTTCCCTAGGAGATGGATGGACTTGCATACCTACCAACAAGGGCCAGTGTCCCCACATCCTCCCCAGCATGCTATGTGATTAACCGTCGGGATTTTTTGTCAAACTCATCTGATTTAATGAAGTATCTCATTTAATTGAATGCCATGAATCATTATTATTATTTCCATTTTATTTATTTACTTATTTTTTCCAATTTTTGGCCAGGGATGGGTTTGAACCTGCCACTTCTGGCATATGGGGCCAGCACCTTACTCCACTGAGCCACAGGCACCACCCATATTTCCATTTTTTTTTAATGAGATATAAAATATATTAACCAAGGTGGGCAAAGCGTACTGACCAGCTTACTTATTTGCTCACCCAATCCTAGAGGTTGGCAAATGCTAGCAGGTGGGCAAGCCTGTTTTTGTACAGTCTATGAGAGCTAAGAAGGGTTTTACATTTTTTATTTATTGGGAAAAAATTTTTAAAAAGGAATATAATGTCACCTAGGATGGTTCTATGACACTGAAACTTCAGTGGTTCAAACTTTCACTGGTATCATTCAAACCAGTAAGTTTTCTTGGAATATAGACATGCACCTTCGTGTATGGCTCATCTGTGGCTGCTTTCTCGATATCCTGCCAAATGGGACTGTCTGGCCCACAAAGCTGAAAATATTGACTGCACGGACATTAACAGAAAAAGTGTGCTGACCTCTGCCCTAGATCAAGATGAAGATAATTTCCATCACCCTGGTAAGATCCCTTGTGTTTCCTTCTTTTGGTAATCCTTGCCTCAAAAATACCACAATCTTGACTTCCATTGTCAACATTAGTTGGGCAGCCCACAAAGGCCCAGACAGGAGAATCTCAGAGCCAGGAGTGAGCAGTGCAGGGATAGGAACTTAGGTGGGCTGGCTCCCAGGCTAAGTTTTTGCTGTTGTTTTTTAAGGTATAAAAGTATAAACCTCATTTTATCTTAGTGAGAAAAGAGACAGTGAGAGAGGGAAAGAGAACAAAGAACAGGAAGTTGGTGAGGCATCCCAAAAAAAGAAAGAAGGCCCACCTAGGCTCACATTTTTTAGTCCAGGATTAAAGAACTGGGCCCGGGCCCTAGTTCTGCTGGAGGTGTGCTGTGTGACCCCAAGGAGGGTCCTGGCGGTCTCTAAGCCTTGAGCATGACTCCTAACACTGCCAAACCCCAGGCTAGGCTTAAAAGCAAAAAGGATGGGGTGAGGGAGGGATGCTTACCAGGCTCAATGGGCTAGAAGGAAGGTTTAGTGGGCTCTTCTGGGGCGAGCTGTCTGATTCAGCCCCGAGGTTTAGCTTCTCCACTGATACATCACTGCAGCAGATAAGAGAATGTGTCTGGGACCCAGCACCTTGGGAGGCAATCGGGGCAGCTGAGACCCCAGGGAGCTCCCTCCTTACCCTGCAGGACGGGCCTCAGACCCTGGAGAAGGTCCAGGACTGAAGGTGCCTGTCGCAGTGGCATTTGGAATGAGCCTCCGAAGCAGTCGCACCCACGTGGCAACATCGATGTTCATCTGCCTGGCACGCTGAAAAGCCTTTCCTAGAGGAATGGAGAAGACGTCACCCTCTGGGATAGTCCTAAGACCCCCGAATTCTCCCTTGGTTAGGGGACTAGACCACTCCTCTCACCTTGCTGCTTTGAGAAGATTTTCTTCTGCCGACGGAGCCGAGGGATCCTTTCAATGACAGGGTTACGGAAGGTGACCTGAAGGTAAGAAGCTCTTAGGAGCACAGGTGTGCATGCCCGAGTGTGTTGGAGGTCCTGATCACTGTGACATTGAGTTCAACCCATGAAAGTATCAGCAAACCAACACACCTCAAGAGCCATTTGGCAAAGGCAAGAAGCAGGCAACTAGACCCTCCTCTAGGGAAAGGGAGGGATTGACATGCAACTCAGCAAAGAGATCCTGCATCATCCAGTACCCTGGTGGCCCAAGGGTAGTCTCAGACCAGCAGCATCAGCATCACCTGGGAAACTGCTAGACAGAAATACAGATTCTCAGGCTCCCATGACCCAGTGAGAAATACCAGGGGCTGAGGTCCAGTTCAGCAAGTCCCCCAGGTGATGCTGGCGCCCACTCACAAAGGGAAACCACAGGTTTTGTTTAATTTGTCCAACTCCAACACAACTTTTTTTTCCTTCCTTTTTTTTTGAGACAGAGTCTCACTATGTTGCCCTCAGTAGAGTGCTGTGGCACCCACAGCTCACAGCAACCACAAACTCTTAGGCTTAAGTGATTCTCTTTTTTTTTTTTTTTGAGATAGAGCCTCAAGCTGTCGCCCTGGGTAGAATGCTGTGGCATCACAGCTCACAGCAACCTCAACTCCTGGGTTCAAGCGATTCTCCTGCCTCCACCTCCCAAGTAGCTGGGACTACAGGCGCCCACCACAACGTCTGGCCATTTTTTGGTTGCAGCCATCATCGTTGTTTGGCGGGCCCAGGCTGGATTTGAACCCGCCAGCTTAGGTGTATGTGGCTGGCACCTTAGCCACTTGAGCCAGAGGTGCCAAGCCTTAAGTGATTCTCTTGCCTCAGTCTCCCAAGTAGCTGGAACTACAGGCGCCTGACACAAGGTCTGGAGATTTTTTTTTGTTGCAGTTGTCATTGTTGCTTAGCTGGCCTGGGCCAGGTTTGAACCCACCAGCCTTGGTGCATGTGACTGGTGCTGTAACCACTGTGCTATGGGCACTGAGCCTTTCCTTTCCTTTCTCACTCTGTGCTCCTGGATAGAATGCAGTGTCGTCAACACAGCTCACTGTAGCCTCAAACTCCTGGGCTTAAGCAATCTTCCTGCCTAGCTGGGACTACAGGTGCACATCACCATCCTCAGCTAACCATTTTTAAATTAATTTTTGTAGTTAGGAGGAGTCTCACTATTTCCCAGGCTGGTCTCACACTCCTGGCCTCAAGCAATCTCCTCACATTGGCCTCCCATGTAACTGGAACTATAGGCTCAAGCCTCCGACACAACATTTAGAAGTGATATGGTTGCCACATGTGTTAGTTAAAATTTAAATCAAATTAAAACTTTGGTTCCCTAGTCATATTAGCTACACTTCCAACATAGAACATTTCCCTCTACAATAGAACTCGACTACTGTAGGCGCATCAACAGAGAACTGTACAAAGTTCTATCAGCTGATACTTTTGTAGAGGCGTAAGAACAACACAGAATGCTGTAAGGAGACCTTAAAGGTGAGTAACAGTGTTTCAGAATTTGCCCCTGGGGTCACCCACCACCAGTCTCCACTTGGTTTTGAACAATTTTCCTAATGGAAGAACAATAATTTCATTGCCCCCCCCCATCAGAAGTCAATCCTCTTCTCTGCTCCTTTCTTTCAATGGTCCTTGACTATCAGATCATGTGAGAATTACTGTTTGGAAAGATCAATAAAGGGAGATATAAGTGGACAGATGCACAGATGACAAATAATAGATAAACAGATGAGCGAGAGAGCTAGAGATGGATACACAGATGACAGAGAAAGAGGCAGATGAGAGATAGAGGATAGAGGGATTTAGATACATACAGATAGACACATGGATAGATAAATATGGTAAATAGATAGGAGGAGACAGATTAATCAACAGATAATATCTGTGTATATATGTAAAATGGGGCACACATATAGCTTAGGGGCAAATTAAAAGAATACACACACACACACAGTCTGCTTTGTCACCCAGGCTAGAGTGCCATGCTGTCATCATAGCTCACTGCAATCTCAAACTCTTAAGGCTCAAGGGATCTTAATGTCTCTGTCTCCTGCGTAGCTGAGAATCCAGGTACCCGCCACAATGCCCAGCTTATATTTTCTATTTTTTGTAAAAACGAAGTCTGGGTCTTGCTCAGGCAGATCTTGAACTCCTGAGCTCAAGCAGTCCTCCTACCTTGGTCTCCCTGAGTGCCAGGATTATAGGTGTGAGCCACCATGTTCAATCAGAATAATTTTTGAGAATAATTTGGCTAAGGATGGGGCCAGGGACTTTTCTTCTCAGTACCTTTTCCTCCTATCAAATTCAAGTAACAAAAGTCCCTCTTTTATTGGTCTGTTGTAAGAATTAATGAATTAACGTCAGCAAAGCACTTGATAGACATCCTGGCCCATACTATAAGGGGTCAGCTAGAAATGTTACCCAGACCACAGATCCTTAAGCAGGGATCATTTGACAACGTCTGGAGACTTCTGGGTTATCAAAACTTAGGGGAGGCGGGAGGTGCCTGTGGCTCAGCAAGTAGGGCGCCGGCCCCATATACCGAAGGTGGCCAGTTCAAACCCAGCCTCGGCCGAACTGCAAAACAAAAAAATAGCTGGGCGTTGTGGCAGACGCCTGTAGTCCCAGCTACTCGGGAGGCTGAGGCAAGAGAATCACCTAAGCCCAGGAGTTGAGGTTGCTGTGAGCTGTGCGACGCCACGGCACTCTACCAAGGGTGATAGAGTGAGACTCTATCTCTACAAAAAAAAAAAAAAAAAACTTAGGGGGAGGGGTACTCCTGGCATTCTGTACCTAGAGGTCAGGGTTGCTTTTCAGCATCCTACAGCACATAGGACACCCTACCACAGAGAATGATCCAGCTCCAGTTGTTAACACTGCCACGACTCTAAGTCTAACACAACTGCAGGCAGAATTTCCTTCTACTCCACTGTAGCTTTGGCCCTAATCACCGTATGCCAACAGGTTTTCTATTTTCTTGCTTGATGAAGTTTATGATTTAATTTTTTATTTAAAAACTGTTTTTTAATTTGGAAATTACCTCCATCCATTTTTAAAAATTTAATATCTTGCCTTCGGGCAGCACCTGTGGCTCAGTGGGTGGGGCACTGGCCCCATTTACCAAAGGTGGTGGGTTCAAACCCGGAACCGGCCAAACTGCAACAAAAAAATAGCTGGGCGTTGTGGCAGGCAACTGTGGTCCCAGCTACTCGGGAGGCTGAGGCAAGAGAATCACCTAAGCCCAGGAGTTGGAGGTTGCTGTGAGCCATGATGGCACTCTACCAAGGGCAATAAAGTGAGACTCTGTCTCTACCAAAAAAAAAAAAAAATCTTGCCTTAGGGCCTGTTGCTATGATTCCCACCCATAAGCCCAGCACATTAGTGGGTCAGGGGTTCAAGGAAAGCAGGAGTTCAAGACCAGCCACAGCAAGAGCAAGACCCTATTCCCACTAAAAATAGAATAATTATGGCTCAGCACCTGTGGCTCAAGTGGCTAAGGCGCCAGGCACATACACCTGAGCTGGCAGGTTTGAATCCAGCCTGGGCCTGCCAAACAACAATGATGGCTGCAACCAAAAAATAGCCGGGCATTGTGGCGGGCACCTATAGCCCCAGCTACTTGGGAGGCAGAAGCTGGAGAATCGCTTGAGCCCAGGAACTGGAGGTTGCTGTGAGCTGTGATGCCACGGCACTCTACCCAGGGTGACAGCTTGAGGCTCTGTCTCAAAAAAAAATAATAATAATAATAAATAAATAAAAATAGAATAATTAGCTGGGGGTGACAATGCCTGCCTGTAGTCCCAGTTACTCAGGTGACTGAGGTAGGAGAATCACTTGAGGAGTTTGAAGCTGGAGTGATATTGCTGTACTCCAGCCTGGGTGACAGAGGGAGACTCTGCCTCACCAAACAAACAAAAAAAAAAGAATCTTGCCTCAGAACGAAACCAATCTCATCTTAGACTGCGTCACTGATGTAATAAGATGTACTTTTCAATCAAGGTGCAGAGACCAATCTGAAACATATCTTCTTAGCCAGGCATTGTAGCTGGCACCTGTAGTCCCAGCTCCCCGGGAGGCTGAGGCAAGAGAATCGCCTAAGCCCAAGAATATGAGGTTGCTATGAGCTGTGACACCACTGGCACTCTACCGAAGGCAACAAACTGAGACTCTGTCTCAAAAAAACAAATAAGGCTCGGCGCCTGTGGCTCAACAGGCTAAGGCGCCAGCCACGTATACCTGAGCTGGTGGGTTCGAATCCAACCTGGGCCCACCAAACAACAATGACGGCTGCAACCAAAACATGGCCGGGCGTTGTGGCGGCACCTGTAGTCCCAGCTACTTGGGAGGCAGAGGCAGGAGACTCGCTTGAGCCCAGGAATTGGAGGTTGCTGTGAGCTGGGATGCCACAGCACTCTCTCCAGGGTGACAGCTTGAGGCTCTGTCTCAAAAAA